>ML663008.1:12337831-12455097 GCA_007570785.1 Antilocapra americana | reverse complement strand
GTGCCCCGAGGGGGAAGCATATGTAAACCCATGGTGATATCAGGACAAGGTAGGGCAAAAACAAAAAAAAAAAAAATAAAATAAAAAAAAATAAAATAACACCAAAAAAAAAAAAAAAGATGAGACTGCAGATGTCTTCACCAACACTTCCATCTCAGAGAAAGTCCCGGCAGCTTCCTGCCTCTCTGGCAGAAGCTTTAAAACTGAGAAGTGTGTCTTCCTCACTTATTGCTTAGGCATTTTTCAGTTTGTTGCTTTTGAGCTAGCTCTCAGGGCGCTTGGTTTTGCCCTAGATTTCAGGGCAAAGGGAAAAAGCAGGATCTCAATTTCTTCCATTTCTATGATTCTTCTGACTTTGATCCCCTTTGATTTTCAGCATCAGAAGTATTGGGATCTTGTCTTTCTGGTGCCAGCTCCCAGTGGTGGGGTGCCTAATGTGAGGCTCAGCCCTTTCAGCCCTCAGGGGGGAGTTCTATACTTTGGACTCCCTCCCAATTGTGTGGCCGCTGTGTCTGGGGTGGGGTCCTGGGCAAGGCTGTATCTCTGCCTCTTCTACCCTCCTCAATGCATCTCTCTGTATTTTGTTGTAGAGGTGCTATTCATCTAGTTCTCAGGTCCTTGCCAGAAGAAAATTACTCCATATGTAGCTGCAAACTTGTTGTGTCCATGCAAGAAGGTGAGTTCAGGGTCTTTCTTTGCTGCAATTGTGAACACCCCTCTCTCCAGTTATGCTCTTTTAGTGAGCTTGGGTATTAGATAGTAACTATTTTCTCAGAGCTTAAAGTAGTGATTTTGAAGCATATCTATAATACTTCAATGACAATAAACTCCTTAAAACTTATATGTGAAATAACCAGTTTCTGTTCCCATGATAAGGTCACTTAGTTATCAAAGAATTAACATATTTATAGAAGTTATTTCTTAAAACTCAGTTTCACCCAAAATAAAATTTGGCGAAATGGTTGAAACAATTCCATTTAGTTATAAATGTTTTCACTCACCTCTAATTCACAATTATAAAAAAAAAACAACTCTAATTTCTGAAAATAAAGCTAAGAATTCTAGTTCTACTGCTAACAGAGTGGTACCTGATTGATAAATAAGCTGAGATTTTCAGCATCTAAAATTTCACATCTCACATTACACCTCTCTGCCTTTATATCAAGTTCAAACAACTTTTATTTTTAAAATATCCTCTACTTTTTCCCTCCTACAGTTCTTCTCACATTTCAGCCCACTCTTTATCTCATCCCCTCTACTTTATGAAAGTGTATTTTTTCATTGTGTTTTTCCTTGGTTAGAAGTAAGCATTCTCACTTCATTAACTCATCTTCATTGACATTTCACTTACATGTTTGCCCCAGTAACTACTTTTGTCTGTAAACCTCTCCTCAAACATCTGAATTATTGTGACATTTTGGACTAATCCTAAACATTAGGATGCTTCAGAGTGACCCTCAGTTGCACCTAATATTAAACTTCTTTTAAAAATTGAATATGGGTTCCCCTTCCAGAACCCCCTCTCTGGGTCATCCTGGTGCACCTGCCCTGAGCACCCTGTATCAAGCATCAAACCTGGGCTGGCGATTGATTTCACATATGATCATTTACCCATGGTGGATTCATGTCAATGTATGGCAAAACCAACATGATAATGTAAAGAAAAAATTTAAAAATTTAATTAGTTAAAAAAATAAAAATTGAATATGATAACATGGTCTTAATAACAATGTTTAGTGAGTCAATAACTATAAAAAGTGTGATCAGTGTTCAATAAAGTCTTTGTAATTTGCTTATGTAAAATGGAGGTTAAGTCATCAACCTTGATGTTGACTTCAAGATTGTAAATGGACTTGCCTAGGTTGTGAAGAGAATCAAATGAATTAATGTAGATAAAGGTTATTTGTATAATTTTATATGTATGTTAATAATAATCTAAAATATTTAATCAGATTTTCTAAATGAAAAGTAGCTCTCCATATAGTAAAGAATTCAAAAAGAAAAGCTATTACCAGTCGCATCAGAGCTGTGAATTTGCTCACTTATTATGAGTAGCCTTTTTAAAAAATAAAAAGGAAATTTTTAAGGACTTCTTTTTCTACTCATAGACTCAAGGAACACTCCTGTTCAATTTTCCAGTATGATCTTGATACTTACTACATGCACAAGTGAGTCTTGCTTCAGTGAACTAGTTACATCTTTCTTGCAGTTACCTTTATATATAAATAAGAGCGAGGCTTTCCAGACGGCACTAGCAGTAAAGAACCCACATGCCAATTCAGGAGACATAAGAGATCCAGGTTTGATCCCTGGGTCAGGAAGATCCCCTGGAGGAGGACATGGCAACTCACCCCAGTATTCTTGCCTGGAGAATCTCTTGGACAGAGGGGATGGGCAGGCTAAAGTCCACAAGGTCACCTAGAGTTGTACTCGACTGAAGTGACTTAGCACACATGCATAAATAAAGGTATTTGAGACTAACTGCAAGATTGTAAACTTGCATCACTTACATTCCACTAATTAACTAATGCCCTAATCATGAGTTTATACAATGATCTTTTTAAATTTGCATTCTGAGTATAAAAGAATTTTTTTGGCTGATCTTTAAGTCAGATACATTCAGAAGATGCCTTGCTTGAAATCAAATCAGATTTTTTCCTCTAACTTGACTTTCTTATAAGTGTCCAATCTTTGATTGAGAACCAATGTAATTTTGTTAAATTGGCATATAATCATTTTGAAAAAATTTAACGAATTTGTAGTTTGCTAAGGATATATTCTAAGGTGAGAAATGTGTGGAAACTTCTATAGAAAAGATTTTTTTCAATTATTTTAACTATATTAACAGGCATTTTGATAAAAATTTATGACATTTTTATCAGACTGTCATTTGAGCTTTTTACTACTTTCCTTGAAATTGAAAGCAGAATGGTAATATATCGATTTAAACTTCACATAAATGCTTATTTTTCATTTTGTATTGTTTTAGAAACATATTGTGGAAGTTATGATTAGATTTGCCTAATATTTGCACATTTTAAAACCAGGTTTGGACAGTAGTACCGATGGCTGAATGATTTTCATTCTTTGATTTTTGACTTGGTTTACTGTGGGTCAAGAGTACTTTAATTTGGCTAAGATGCCCTTTCAGAGTGTTCTGCCAAGAGGTTAAAAAGCCGCTAGCATAGTACAGTATAAATAAGTTACACTATCCAACATCGCAGTTCTTTGAAAAGGGCATATGATTTATTCACGCAATAAAAATTTCTTAGCACTTTTTATTCATAAGGTATTGTGCTAGGCAGTAATAAAATGGTGGGCTGCATAATATTCATCTATTTATTTCCCATATTTATTGTAGTGTCTAATATTCAATAAATGCTTAAATGAGAAAAGTACAATTTAAGAAATGAAACACCAAATAAATAAAATATTAACTATTAAAATGTAGTTCAACTTCTCATCATGATTTTAGCATATAGACTAGAAGAAATTCATTTAAACAAATAATTTCACTCCAGGGAGATACATTGTAATAAGTGAATGGGTAAATGCTAATAGGAATGTTAAGTAGCTCAATCCAACCATTGAATTTTAATATTAAGTTCTGTTGCAGGTAATAGAAGCCACAAAATTATTACAGTATTACTTGATACAAATATTTATTGTTTGTCTCAGATTAATAGTCCAGGGCTAGCATGTTGGCTGTGTCTGCCTCAGAGGCCTGGACTCATTTCATCTCTTCACAGCAAGGCACAGTACCGTCCTTCCTCCCGTGTCTTTGCTAGAGTACCACTAATCCCATTCTTGTTGCCAACATCATACTGATGTTCCAGCTATCAAAGAAGGCAGAAGGGTCAAAGATAGTGCATCAGTCATCTTTTTAGAAAGGCTCCCTTAAGCTTTTGAATGACAGTTTAGCCTAAATCTCATTGCCCCAAACTTCATCTATAAACTACTAGCTTCAAATATGTTTGGTAGGAAATATAGTGTCTATATCAAGCTGGCATGTGCCTGGCTTAAAAAAAAAAAAAAAAGATTGCACTTCTATGAAAGAAGAAAATGACTACAAGTCACTGCCAAATGAACAAAAAAAACAAAAACCAAGAAATGTTTCTAGAGCATGTAACATCTGACCTGAATTTTCAAGCAACACAAACTCAGGCAGTCCATCGCTGGGATGGTAGAGAGAAGACAGGGTGATCTAATACAGAATTTTCAGAGGTAGAGCGGTGAAACACACTGTGCTATGCTACATTATATTAAACTCCTGTACTGTTAATTTGAACTTTTAGTGAAAATTTGGAAATACTGATGGAGTTTGCAACTAACTTATGTTTGTTTTGAGCAGAAAAGTAATAAAGACAGAATAGTGAATTAGAATGAGATACCATTATAATAATTCAGGTTATGCCTTCGGTGATCAGGGAAGGATCCCCTGATGTCTCCAACGTGACTGGATGGGCAGAGCTTAGAGCAGCCACCCTCCAGTTAGGTGACAGGACATCTGGCTTGCCGCCAAGGTCTTCATGACCAGACATGTCCTAGCTAATCAATGTCCAAGCTAGAATGTGAGGCCAATCTTCTATCAGTTAAACTTTTGACAAGGGAACAAATTTCAAACCAATGTTATCAGTCACATAGCTGTAGAGCTTGCAACTTACTAGTAACAGCTGCCCAATGCCTTGTGAAGTAAACTGGTTTTTTTGGGTTTTTCCCCCCCTCTTCAGTTTTAATGTTATGTAATGTATTTAAACCCTTATTTAAATAAAACTTGTTTTCAGAAAAAAATTATTCAGTTATAAAAATATTGCCAATTATAATGAGGAGCTAAATATCTGAAAATGATATATAGATATGTATAGAAAGGATTGGATAACAGATTGGGTGTGGGACTGAAGGGAGAGAAGTGTCAAGCCTTACTCAGGAGTTTCTAACTTGGGTACCCAGGAGGAATAACTGAGATCAGAAATGCAATGCAATATGATAAGTAAGTTTCATATAATAAATATATCAATTTTGGAGTTTTAAGTATAAACTGTCCATGAAGTGCATATATTTGTGAAGAAGTATAAAGTTTAAGAGAAATATATGAACTGATGATACTGTTTACATAAATATAAAGGATCAAAGTAGTCCACTATTATTGAAAATCTCATTTGTACTGTAGTCCTCTTAAAATTGCATACTTCACCACCTCAAATTTAGGAAGCTAATTATAAAATTCTTCTCCTGTGTGACAGGTGGACACTCCACCTTTTATAAAAATGAGGTGTGTGAAATAAAAAGTATATGATAACATTTAAATGAAATACTGTGTACTCTAATGTTAGAGGTTCAAACATATTTTTAGTTATCATTATTTGATATTTTCATTGATAAAGAGAGAAAGGATTCAATTATGGCATTATCTAGGAATAATGATGAATGAATACACATATACTTAAAACACATCAATTAAAAACACTCTGATAGATATAGACTAATAGCTGGTTTAAGAAGAAGTATTGGAACCCTCTCTATGAACTATTACTTCTTAGTTATGTACTTTTCTCTTGACTTGCTACTTTTGCATTTCAATCCCCTGTGATTAACAGTATGCTGCTGCTACTGCTGCTAAGTCGCTTCAGTCGTGTCTGACTCTGTGCGACCCCAAAGACGGCAGCCTACTAGCCTCTCCCGTCCCTGGGACTCTCCAGGCAAGAACACTGGAGTGTGTTTCCATTTCCTTCTCCAATGCACGAAAGTGAAAAGTGAAAGTGAAGTCGGTCAGTCGTCTCCCACTCTTAGCGACCCATGGACTGAAGACTACCAGGCTCCTCCGTCCAAGGGATTTTCCAGGCAAGAGTACTGGAGTGGGATGCCATTGCCTTCTCCGAACAGTATATATATAGGTAGTAGTCTTTCCAGTAATCATGAAATGATGTGAGATCTGGACCATAAAGAAGACAGAATGCCGAAGAATTAACGCTTTTGAACTGTTGCTGGAGAAGACTCTTGAGAGTCCCTTGGACAGTCAGTAGATTAAACCAGTCAATCTTAAAGGAAGTCAACCATGAATACTCATGGAAGGACTGATGCTGAAGCTCTAATACTATGGTCACCTGATCTGAGAGACGACTCATTGGAAAAACCCTGATGCTGGGAAAGATTGAAGGCAGAGGAGAAGACAGTGACAGAGGATGAGATGGTTGGAATGCATCACTGATTCAATGGACATGAACTTGGGCAAACTCTGGGAGATGGTGAGAGGAAGTGAAGCCTGACATGCTGCAGTACATGGGATTACAAAGAGTCAGACACACCTTGGCAACAGAACACCAACAACACGCACTTAACTCAAGGTCAAAATATATCAACTGAGGAAAATCTTGTAAGGGGAATTGAGGGGAGATGCTGAGAAATATATAACCCTATCACCCTATTCATTAACAAGTTTGTTAAGTAAGAATAGAAAGATCAAACAAAACTATCAAATAAAAATTAATGTAAATATTATTTTAGTAAAGATTAGTAAATCATATAGCCAAATTGTAGAACAGATGTCATTTAAATGGCTTCTTTAAAATCATCTGACTTAAGACTGTTTAATGTCAATTTCTAAAATATCTAACTTCTTAGATTTCAAGCTCCTAACAAGAGTTAGATAATTTATAGATACTTATTAAACAGAAGTAAAATTCCTCACTTTTCAATTTTAACTAAAATCTTAAAAATGTAAAATTTCTTAACTTATAATAAGTTCTCTTTGCTTCTCTCTGGTGGCTCAGAGGTTAAAGCGTCTGCCTGCAATGCGGAAGACAGGGATTTGATCCCTGGGTTGGGAAGATCCCCTGGAGAAAGAAATTGCAATCCATCCAGTATTCTTGCCTGGAGAATCCCATGGATGGAGGAGCCCTGTACTCTACAGTCCACGGGGTCACAAAGAGTCAGACACAACTGAGCGGCTTTTTTTCTTTATTTGCTTCTCCTATTCCTTTGGTTAAAAAACTTTACATTTTTGATTGTTGACCTTGCTGTATCCCTGTTAGCCAGTGGAAAATATATTCTGTGAAAGCAATATTATTTACTTAAAGTTGTTCAGCAAATCTGAGAGAATAAGTATGATAAATCACATTTTCATAAATAGAAACAATTCAATTCATAACAAAATGGCTCTGAATATCTAATAAGTTTATATTTGAGGGATTTTGTAACCTATTTAATTTCTTATTTGATTTGCAGATGTATTAGAACTTGCTTCAGTATTAAAATCTTCACTTTCTACTCTTCTTAGGACACTTTCACTTCATTCCCAGAAGAAAGAAAAATGAAGATTTAATATATGGGTACATTTTGTTTTATTGCTCTTGGCTTTATTGTGCTTCACAAATACTGTGGGGTTTTTTTGATTTTGTATTTATTCCCAATGCCACAAAAATCAAAGATTTGTGATAACCGTTTCTCAAGCAAGTCTATTGGCACCAGTTTTTCGATAGCATGTGCTCACTTCATATCTCTGTCACAGTTTTAATTCTTACAATATTTCAGACTCTTTCATTATTATATTTATCATGGTGATCTTTGATATACATATTATATTGTAATTTTTTGATAGATTTTTAGCAATAGAGTATTTTTAAAGTATATATATTATTTTTAAGACATAATGCTACTGTATAATAGATTACATTATAGTGTGTATGTAACTGTTCACTAAGAAACCAAAAGACCTTGTGTAACTCACTTTATTTTTATATTCACTTTATTATGTTGGCCTGGAGCCAAACTTGTGGTATCATCAACATATGTCTGTATTGGCAAATGTTTGTCATTTTTCAAAAAATGGCAAAATGAAAATTGTAGAAACAAGTTATCTCTTGGGCAGTTTCCTCTTATCAACAATAAATAAATCAATATAAGGACTGAATAATCTCTTATGAAATTATCAGTTTACTTTAAAAAGCAAGACCAATTTTTATTTTGTTGTTATTTTTGTGACAGTGTATATAAATGTGTTTTATTTTTACTAAATGGTAGCTGTGAAATCAACTCAATAGACCTATGTATACACTTGTAAACCTACTAGTAGCTTCAATAGGAGTAATAGCTGAAGAAATCCCCATAAATGAAAGGAACACTTTAAGAAATATACTAAGCTTTATGTTCAACTGTTTCAGGATAATGTTCACAATAAAATTGGAAGAAGAGAGTATGGAATTTCCTAAACATAGAGATTGTGTCAGTATATCCATAATGTTAATAATTTTTAAATTAAATTAATACAGTGTGGCATATAGTGAGTACTGGAGAAACCTTAAGAAATCCATTCAAATTAAAACCAGTTTTGTAAAAATGTGTTCTCTCTTAAAGTTTAAAATATCTGGATCTTAAAGACTATTAAAACTTTTTACTCTTGCTATTTAAGTTATAGAGACACATAAAGTTGCTATTTGGCTTTCTGCTCAGAGTGATAACTGAATACATTTCTATAGATCTCCTCCTTTCAAAATTATATTGATATGATAAAGGTAATATTCAAATAAAATAGCTCCCTGACATCTCTAGGACACAGAAAAGTTTCATAGACTATAAACATTTAGGAAGTTTTGTAAGATAGAAAAGATGGATTGGAGGGGTTGGAAAGAGGAATTCCATACCTCTGTTTCTTTTTTTTTTTTTAAGTAATATTTGCATTTTTTTTTATTGTTTTTGCCATACAATGACATGATATCACCATGGGTTTACATATGCTTCCCCTCCAGAACCCCCCTCCTTCCTCCCTCCCCGCTGGGAAATCTCGCTGCACCAGCCCCGAGCATCAATCCTGGGCTGGCATTGATTAGACATATGATAATTAACATGTTTCAATGCCCTTCTCCCATATCATCCCACCATTACTCTCATCCACAAAGTCCACGAGTCTATTCTATACATCTGTGTTCCTTTTGCTGTCTCGCATGTTGGGTTCTCATTACCGTCTTTCTAAATTCCATATATATGCGTTAATATACTGTATTGTTGTTTTTGCTTCTGGCTTACTTCACTCTGGATAATGGGCTCCAGTTTGGTCCATCTGAGCAGAATTTCATTATGAACTTTCCATAGTTACTCTCTTCATCAACTTTGTGGTAATTTCTTTTGATTTTTCAGTTTTGTTTATGTTCCCCTTTTGGAAACTGCTGGCATTTCCATGTGTTGTTTACTCCTCTTAAAGTGGTGCCTTCTTTTGTTTCCTTAGATAGTAACTTTAAAACATTTGTTAATTTTAGTTGTCTTGGCAAGTACAGGGGGGAACTAATATAAAGGACAGATAATAGGTGTGGCATTGGGAATAAATACATTAGATCAGTTAGCATTAGCCTATCACCACCTCTTATTCTTAAAAAAAAGAAAGGAAAAACCTGACATAATATAAACAGATCTATATACATACACAAAAACTATCACCTTATTCCTGCTGCTCTAAATCATCTTGATCACTGATAAGTCTATTCTAGCTTTTTAAAAATTAGAATTATCATATATTTTAATAACATTTTAATCTAATTCCTTAAAGATTCCATATATTTTTGCTATTAAGACTTTGTATCCATTATTCTTTAGGCATAGTTGAAAATTCTTTCAGAATTTTCTCCAAGGCTATTGTCCTAATCATAATTTCTAATCTTCTTAGTTATCTTCTTAATTCATGCAATTTTACTGAGACACCTATTTTATCAAATATCCAATTGAATTTATTCTGTTTCTCCTTATTAGTGCAACAAATGCTTTGGAGATTATCTTATTTTATTGGGCTTTTTGAAAAATAAAGTGCTAATTTGCAGCTTCCTAACTTCTAAACATTTCTTTAGTACCATGAGTTCCCTGTTTGTAAAATCTTTATTCCCAATCATTTTACCCTGTTGCATTAGCTAATTCTACAAGTAATTGCTTTCAAAAGGTTATATGCTCTGCATCTGTTATTACAGTTTTGAGTTGGAAAGTAATCACTTAACTGAATGGTAGTTTGGCTGATGGAGATTTATAGAACCATAATCTTTCCCTATTTCAAACATCTCTTTTTTACATTCATTTAGTTTTGTAGATAAGTGTGACTTTATTCCATTTTTTGGCTGTTAAAAAAAAAATCAGTCCATTTCAGTTCACTTCGGTTGTTCAGTCATGTCTGACTCTTTGTGACCCCATAGACTGCAGCACACCAGGCTTCCCTGTCATTCACCAACTCTCAGAGCTGGCTCAAACTTATGTCCATCGAGTCAGTGATGCCATCCAACCAACTCTTCTTCTGTCGTCCTCTTCTCCTTCTGCCTTCAATCTTTCCTAGAATCAGAGTCTTTTCCATGGGTTAGTTCTTCACATCAGGTGGCCAAAGTGTTGGAGTTTCAGCTTCAGTATCAGTCCTTCCAATGGATATTCAGGACTGATTTCCTTTAGGATTGACTGGTTTGATCTTCTTGAAGTCCAAGACTCTCAAGAGTTTTCTCCAACAACACTTTGAGTGTTCTCAAAAGCACCAATTCTTTGGCCCTCAGTTTTCTTTATGGTCCAATTCTCACATCTGTACATGGCTACTAGAAGTACCATAGCCTTGACTAGACAGACCTTTGTTGACAAAGTAATGTCTCTGCTTTTTAATATGCTATCTAGGTTGGTGATAGCTTTTCTTCCAAGGAGCAATCATCTTTTAATTCCATGGCTGCAGTCACCATCTGCAGTGATTTTTGGAGCCCCCCCAAATAAAGTCTCTCACTGTTTCCATTGTTTCCCCATCTATGGCCATGAAGTGATGGCACCAGATGCCATGATCTTCGTTTTCTGAATGTTGAGTTTTAAGCCAACTTTTTCATGCTCCTCTTTCACTTTCATCAAGAGGCTCTTCAGTTATTCACTTTCTGCCATAAGGGTGGTGTCATCTACATCTCTGAAGTTATTGATATTTCTCCCTGATTCTAGATTGTGTTTCATCTAGCCCAGCATTTCACATGATGTACCCAGCATATAAGTTAAAAAAGCAGAGTGACAATATACAGCTGTGATGTAGTCCTTTCCAGATTTGGAACCAGTCTGTTTTTCCATGTCCAGTTCTAACTGCTTCTTCTTAACCTGCAGATAGATTTCTCAGGAGATTGGTAAGGTGGTCTGGTACTCCCATCTCTTGAAGCACTTTCCACAGTTTGTTGTGATCCACACAGTTAAAGGCTTTGCCATAGTCAGTAAAGCAGAAGTCTGTATCTTTCAGGAACTCTATTGCTTTTTCGATGATCCAGTGAATGTTAGCAATTTGATCTCTGGTTCCTCTGTCTTTTCTAAATCCAGATTGAACATCTGGAAGTTCAGGGTTCATGTACTGTTGAAGCCTGGCTTGGAGAATTTTGAGCATTACTTTGCTGGTGTGTGAGATGAGTGCAATTGTGTGGTAGTTTGAACATTCTTTATCATTGCCTTTCTTTGGGGTTGGGATAAAAACAGAGCTTTTTGAGTCCTATGGCCACTGCTGAGTTTTCCAAATTTGCTGGCACATTGAGTGCACCATTTTCACACCATCATCTTTTAGATTTGAAGTAGCTCAACTGGAACTCCATCACCTCCACTAGCTTTGCTCATAGTGATGCTTCCTAAGGCCCACTTGACTTTGCATTCTCGGATGTCTGGCTCTAGGTGAGTGATCACACTATCGTGGTTACCTGGGTCATGAAGATCTTTTTTGTACAGTTCTTCTGTGTATTCTTGCCTCCTCTTCTTAATATCTTCTGCTTCTATTAGGCTCATATTATTTCTGTCCTTTATTGTGCCCATCTTTGCATGAAATGTTCCCTTGGTATCTCTAATTTTCTTGAAGAGATCTCTAGTCTTTCCCATTCTATTGTTTTCCTTTATCTCTTTGCACTGATCACTGAGGAAGGCTTTCTTACCTCTCCTTGCTATACTTTGGAACTCTGTATTCAAATGGGTATTGCTTTCCTTTTCTCCTTTGCATTTCTCTTGTCTTCTATTCATAGCTATTTGTAAGGCCTCCTCAGACAACCATTTTGCCTTTTTGTATTTCTTTTTCTTGAGGATGATCTTGATCCCTGTCTCCTGTACAATATCATGAACTTCCATCCATAGTTCTTCAGGTACTCTTTGTATGATATATAATCACTTGAATCTAATTGTCCCTTCCATTGTATAATCATAAGGTTTTTAATTTAGATCATACCTGGATGGTCTAGTGGTTTTCCATACTTTCTTCAATTTAAGTCTAAATTTGTCATAAGGAGTCCATGATCTGAGCCACAGTCATCTCCCAGTCTTTTTTTGCTGACTGAATAGAGCTTCTCCATCTTAGGCTGCAAAGAATATAATCCATCTGATTTGGCCACCTCATGCAAAGACTTGACTCATTGGAAAAGACCCTGATGCTGGGAAGGACTAGGGGCAGGAAGAGAAGGGATGACAAAGGATGAGATGGCTGGATGGCATCACCGACTCAATGGACATGGGTTTGGGTGAACTCTGGGAGTTGGTGGTGGACAGGGAGGCCTGGCATGATGTGGTTCATGGGATTGCAAAGAGTCGGACATGACTGAGCGACTGAACTCAACTGATTTCAATATTGATCATATGGTGATGTCCATGTGTAGAATCTTCTCTTCTGTTGTTGGAAGAGGGTGTTTTCTGTGACCAGTGCTCCCTCTTGGCAAAACTCTGTTAATCTTTGCCCTACTTCATTCTGTACTCCAAGGCCAAATTTGCTTGTTACTCCAGGTGGCTCTTGAGTTCCTACTTCTGCATTCCAGTCCAAAAATCTGTCCAGAATTCTGCAAAACTTTAAAATTTAACTTTGAACTAAAAGTCTTCCTCTAAATTTTTTTTGTTAATTTTGATTCAAAAATTCTTTTTGAAATTTAGTGGTCACATTAAATATGTATATTCTAGTGGATTCGTTAATACATTTAAAGTTTCTAGTATTATTTCTTAGATTATTGCTTCTTCATCCATGTTGTTGTTACTTTTTGAAGTTTCTTAATACACAGTGTATACTATACCACAAATCACGTGGGATATTGGTTCCCCTACCAGGGATCCAATCTTTCCCCTCTCCAGTGGAAACACAGAGTATTAACCACAGGGCCACCAGGAGTCCCACCTGGAAATGTTCTGATCTCCTTATTTCTTTTCATAGGTATTTGTCCCTTTTAAATATCTTCTCTGCTTGGAAAAATTTCTTTAACTTAGTTTTCCAAAATGCCATAGTTAAGTATTTGTTTCATTTGCCTGAATATTCACCTGGAATCTTTGTGCTAAACCAAATATTTACTTTGGACTAAATATTAGATCATTTTTGTATCCTCTGTAGCTGTTTTTCCTTCATACTCATCATGTTATCATCCTGGATCCATCAGGTTAGAATGTTGAGCAAACTGTATTTCTTTCTATTCATAGGATTGCAGGGCAATTGATTGGAGGGTAGTATGTGAAAGAAAATATTCTTATTCAGTTTCAAGTTGCCCTGTGCAAATACTGCACAGCGACCCAGTGTGTATTCTCATTCTGCTGGTGAAGTCAGAAGTCTTCATTGGACCACATGTGTGGGTAGGGGTCATTCTCTAATGTCCAGTGCTATTACAGACTGTTTTCCTAATGGATATATATACAATTATATATAATATGTGTGCTAAGTTGACTCAGTCATGTCCAACTCTTTCTCGAACTTATGGGTTGTAGCCTGCCAGGCTTCTCTGTCCATGGGATTCTCCAGGTGAGAATACTGGAGTGGGTTGCCATACCCTCCTCCAGGGGATCTTCCAGACCCAAAGATCGAACCCATGTCTGTAATGTATCCTACATTAGCAGGAGGGTTCTTTACTACTAGTGCCAACTGGGAAGAAATAGAATATACTGCTTATCATATGTATCATGTATAATACATATAATATATAAATATATATACACATTTAGTAAAAATGGAGTGTTCAAATGTCTATTATGTTTTTTCCTGTCTAAACAAATTTCCAGACAAAAGAAAATATTGCAATATTTGCTGTTATTGTGTAGTCCCAAAATCATGTCAGACTCTTTCACGACCCTATGGACATTAGTCCACCAGGCTCCTCTGTCCATAGGATTTCCCAGGCAAGATGCTGGAGTGGGTTGCCTTTTTCTTTTCTAGAGGATATTTCTGACCCAGTGATTGAACTCGTGACTTCTGCATTAGCATTAATCCTTCTGCTAATGGATTCTTTACTACTGAGCCACCAGGAAAGCCCTATTGCGGTATTAGTCTGAACTAAATTATTTTCATGTATTTTTTTTTCACATAATAGATACCCTGCTTTGGGCAAGTAGCCCTTCCCACATCTTTCTGAGGGGCTTACTACAAAAATGGGATGGACCTCCTTTCAGAATTTGTTCAAATGTTGAAACTGATGACAGCACACATGCTAAGAAGACGTAAAGAAAATGATCACTTACACTAAGGACCTTCTCTGGGTATGACGAGAAGACCTCTAAACTGGGCTTAAAATGGCTTGAAAGAGTAGGAAAAGGAGGCTGGCTTGGGGTGTTTATTGTGGTTAAAGGGTGGGACTGGTGTGGAGCTCTCACACTTGAATTTAGAAGCGTGCACACATATAGGGCCTTGTACACTTGGAATCTTCCACTGGCACCAAAGTAGGAAGCACCTCAGTTTGTTCAGATATGAGACAGAAGGCAACGATAGCAGGATGTCCCTTAAAAGCTATCAGCAAGAATCAAAATACTAAGTGAGACTCCTTGTTACACCCTTCCTATGACTGTTTCTGTTTATACTATAACAGTGCATCTGCCTCATGAAACTGTTGCTGTTTATTTGTTTATTTGCCCCTAACTCTCTACTTATTCTGTGTTTCTGGATAGAAGGGACTCTGCCCTGTTTGCCATTTTAAACCCTGGACCTATCACAGTTCTCTACATCTCACCTTACTGTAAAATTAGAATTATTCTTAAGTATACTTTTAATACTTATTTAAGTTGGCTGAATTACCTTTTGCTAAAATAGCAATCAGTGATTACATAACAATTTTGTTGTATTCCTTATTTAAGTTGTCCTCTGATTTTGCTTTAATATTCTTATTTTATGAATTGGCAATGAAATAATGTTTTAGGGAGAATTGACATAATTGGGTCAAATGAATTTTCAGGTAGGCAGATCAAATCGTGTTTTTATAGGTTTTAATAAACAACTTGACTCCCTTTTTTCCTTTCTTCCCTCCTTCTTTCTTATATTCATCATTTCCTTTACTTCTATATGACATATATTTATTAATTTGTTGTAGGCATTTTGAGAGCAACGTTTCGATAATCTACACAGCAGTATTTTGTACCCCAGTAATTTCACTTATCATGGGATGTAGGAAACTAAACAGAGAGAAAACACAGTATAATGGTAATGGTTATAACAACAGCAACAACAGATTTTTACAGTTAGATCTGGGATTAAATACCAGCAGTACTAGCCTCAGTCGCATGAATCTGGGTAAGTAAGCCATACTTTTCTAATTATCAAATGAAGAAACACTGTCTTATAAGATTCTATAATTAACTATTAATATATAAAATACTATATAAACCAATCAATATTATGCCTTATATGGCATCTGGCAAAAACCAGTGAGCAGGTGTATAAAAATGTATACATTTTGGAGAACATAGCTATTCCTTTATTTCCTTGGTATTTTTGGACTCAGTGTTTTTTAAATGAAAGAGACTTTTGGTATCAGCTAGTCTCCGGATTATCAAACTTGGGTCCATAGTAAACACATTTCTGTGCCCTGTGGACAGATGATTTCTATAATGATAATATGGGATACCTCCAGGAATCTGTATTTTTGTAAAGCTTTTCATGTAATAGTGAAGCATAGCTGATTTGAGGAACCACTGATCTTTATACAATCTGATCATTTTATACCTGAGGAACTGAGGACCAGAGGGCTATTTCTTCGTGCTAGAGAGCTGATTGGTGGCTGAGCTCACGTTTGCCAGTTCAGATCTTTGTCTTCCGTGACACTTCCATACTCTATGTGGAATTTAAAGGAGTGTATCTGTGGAGAAGCAGTTCCTAAGAGAGCTTTGTTGACTAGATGGTAGCTGTGTGCACGTGGCCAAGGAGGAGTGTCTAAAGCAAAAATAATGTGCTTGGGTCTGGGGATCAGAGTCCTGGGGCCATTGAGAGACTTTAACGCATTTTGCAGTCTAGTCATTTTTCAACAAGGATGATATTTAGGGGAAGGAAATGGATTATTGTCTTAGATTTATCACTAAGAAATATAACTGCTCTATGCTTAAGTTTAAAGGCAAGATCATACTGAGAAAAGCCCACTGAATATAGATCTTTGTTTGAACTACAGAGCACTATTATTTTATTTTGGAGACACTCTGAGGCATTTTTTTATGAGTGAAAAATAATAATCACTATTTTATAAGCTTTGTAATTTAATATATGATCATCTTAGTCCTATCCACATTCTTAGACTTGACCTTACTCTTTTTATTTAAGTGCACTAACTGCATTTGGCTGAAAGTTATAATCTGAAGATCATTTTTTTTCTTCTCATGTCTTCCCTTGATGTTAGAATCTGGATTCTTTTGGGTTTCTCATTTTTGATTTTGCTTGATAATGACAGACCTCTCACTTAAAATTGAAGTAGAATTATAGTGGAAATAATAAGGAATTATAAACCTAGAAATCTGATGACTAAAATATAAAATGATCTGCATTTAATTTCCCTCTCAATGCCTTCACCAGAAACACATACAGTGGTCTTCTTGGGATACAGAGATACTGTTGGCAGTTAAAGTTGTTGCTTTAATTTTGAAATAAATATATCATTTTCAGAACAAAACATGACAACTGAATCTAGAGTATAGATAAAGTAAGAATTCATTGAAGGCAAAGATATTTTGAATCAGATTTGGATGATGACCTTTTGATAGAAAATACTCACACAACATACATAATATCTCCAGATAGTAAGACAGTTTTCATAAATTCAAAGGCAGCTCATGTTCTTTTATAAATCTTAGAAGAAACCTACTTGACAGATTCCTTTTTCTGATAGTCTGTCTAGCATTCAAATACAAAACTACACAAACTACCATTTGTACAGAAGGCTTCTTTTTCCTCTCTTTATTTTCATTTTAAAAAGTGGAGCATTAAAAAAAATTTAGAATGTTTACAGGAGCTTTTGTAAATGTTCCTATGCTAATAGATACTATTAATACTTAATAGCTATATAATGCTTTTATCTACAAATCCCAAAGGGATTTTTGAGTGTTACAGTCTTCATTTTCTAAAAGACAAAAGAGAATTCTGAGATGACAAAAGTGTAGTTACCCAAAGCTTTCTGAGCACATGACTAATAACACAATGGAATTAGAATGCTTGGAAAGAAAATTGTGTACTTATGTCAAGAATTTGTTTTTTTGAGAAGAATTGTCCTATTTGGTCCTAAAGAAGAAGTTCGTCTTACTGTGACTGTTCAGTGTTGATTTTATTTTGGTTTAATGTTATCTCTTTCTTACCACTCCTCTTCCAGACACATTCTATCTCTATTTTAATTATTGTTTTCTTTGGTGGCTATCCTTAGCCTATGAGATATTAGAGCTCACTTTCCGCAAAAGATGGGCATGAAATGATTGTATCTATTACTTACTGGTCAAATAAACCTAAAACCTTACCTACATGGCTCAGTGGTAAACTATCTGCCTGCCAATTCAAGAGACAAAGGAGATGTGTTTCGATCCCTGCGTCAGGAAGATTCCTTAGAGAAGGAAATGGCAACCCACTCCAGTATTCTTGCCTGGGAAATCCCAAGAACAGAGGAGCTTGGTGAGCTATAGTCCATAGGGTGGCAAAGAGTCAGACACAATTTAGAGACTAAATAACAGCGTATCACTGGGCTGTGAACATTAATGATAACATCCCAGGTGTAAACAATCTCAAGAATTGAAACAATTTCCAGCAGCAGATACTGGATCAGAAAATACTTTTGAGCTAAAAGCTTTTTCATTCATCTGTGAATTGTCTTTATCTTACTGGTGAAAGTAACATTCATTAAGAAAATTGTCCATGCACGTCAGTCCAGAGACTGTATTTTCTTTATTTCTCTCCATTATATTGAAACAGTCCTGCCGTTATCTCTACTATTTACTGTGTAATTCTTTTTTAAAGGACAACATGATTTGAGATGAATAAAAGATAAATGGCAAGGCAAGTTACTGAGTTATTAACTATTTTTACTGTGTCCTTACTGTTGCAGAAGCCTTGCAAAATGGAGAGTTATTTTTATTTCTCCAATCTCTGTAATTCTGATTTGGGGCTCACTTCTTTAGGCAGCCTTTAACATCTGTCATGTTTCAGAACAAAAAATAAGAAGTCAAAAGGCACTTCAGAGACACGCTATTCCACTGAGACCACTGTTGGGTTTAGAAGATAACTGCACTAGAGCGAAAGGGCAGAGAGGATCCTCAAGAACAGGGGTTGTGGAGGGTTAATCCAAATGAGAGAGTTTGCTGAGACTGAGAATGAGTGGGTTTTAGAATTGTTTTCCTGTTTGTGTCCTTATCTGTTTAAGAGTGGCAAATGGATATCTGACTTATCCTGTTGTGCTTATGTGCCTGAAGAGTGTCTGTATACATAAAAACCAGGGAAATTGAAGAGAGGACCTGTGGGGCATCTCCTGCCAGTCAAGAGCCCTGTTGTGAAGGCCTCTCTGAGCTCATCCAGAGCATCTGCGGGCCCAAGATGAAAAGGGCTCTACTAGGGAGCAGCACTCTGTGGCACCAGGATCAACAATGCAAGAGGGCCTGGGCCTACTGTATTTTGTCAGTGCATAAACCCTCCAGTTCTTCCTCTGATCCTGAGATGGGGAGGAGACCCTAATGCATAAAGGAAATTGAGTTTTTAACCAGTAACAAGTTGAGTTGGACCAAGTTAAGAACTTGAACTTGGAAAAACAATGTGACGTTTATGCAGAAAACGCATGTGGGAAAAGGTGTAATGATTAAAAATATAGGTATTTTGGAATTCAGGTGTATTTGAAGCCCAGACTTACAATTCTGAGAGAGAACGTCTTATCTAAACCACTTACTTAAGTGGAAACTCTTTTAGTATGGTTTCTTGCTATTAATTTACCTTTCATATTCCAGAGATTAACCATCCCTTACAACACATTTATATTTAAAGAGGTACAGTTGAGATTTTCTTTTCAGTTAAGTAATAATAAGAACTCCTTCTACATAAGATCAGTAGTATTTTTGGATTTCTGTAACAAAAACGTTTAAAATGTCCAAATACATGTTCTTATTGTTCTTAGTTTAGCTAGAGAAGGTCCAGATCTCCAAAATAAATGAAAAGTAAATAAACAAATATGAATTTTACTAATGCCTGAAAGGCTTTTAATGAAATAGAAGTCACTTTTCATCTTAAAAATACATTTTAAATTGTACATAACATTAAATATATATATATATATATATATATATATATATAAAAGCATGCATGCTCAGTTGCTCAGTCATATCCGACTCTTTTGTAAGCCCATGGACTAGAGCCCTCTAGGCTCCTCTGTTCATGGGACTGTCCAGGCAAGAATCTGGAGTGGGTAGCCATTTCCTTCTCTACAGGATCTTCCCTACCCAGGGATCGAACCCAGGTCTCCTGATTCTTCACCACTGAACCAGACATTTGCTACTGTTAAACAGACAAGGACACAAGCAAGTAAAACAATCCTTAAACCCATTCATTTCTCAGCCAGTAAACTCTCTCATTTTGGATTAGCCCTCTATGACCGCCTGTTCTTAAGGAACTTCTCTGCCCTTTCCGCCTAGTGTCTTTATCTTCTAAACTCAACAGTGGTCTCAGTAGGATAGAGTGTCTCTGAAGTGCCTTTCGACTTCTCATTTCTTGTTCTGAAACATGACAGATGTTAAAGGTTGTCTGAAGAAGTGAGTCCCAAATCAGAATTGTAGAGGTTTGGGGAAGTAAAAATAACTCTCCATTTTGTAAGCCTTATACAACAGTAAGTCACAGTAAAAATAGTTAATAACTCAGTAACTTGTCTTGCCATCTATCTTTTATTCATCTCAAATCATGTTTTCCTTTAAAATGAATAACACAGTAAATGGTACAGATAATGGTAGGACTGCTTCAGTATAATGGAGAGAAATAAAGAAAACATAATCTCTGGATTGACTTGTATGGACAATTTTCTTAATTGCTTTCACCAGAAAGATAAAGAATTCACAGATGAAGTAAAAAGCATTCAGCTCAAAAGTATTTTCTGATCCAGTGTCTGCTTCTGAAAATTGTTTCAATTCTTGAAATTGTTTAAACCTGGGATATAACCATTAATGTCCATAGCACAGTGACTACAGGTAATATGCTATTGTTATTGTTTAGTCACTAAATTGTATCTGACTCTTGAGACCCCATAGGCTGTAGCCCACCAAGCTCCGTATACTGGAGTGGGTTGCCATTTCCTACTCCAGGGGATTTTCCTGACCCAGGGATTGAACCCACGTCTCCTCAAGTCTCCTGCACTGGCAGGCAGATTCTTACCACTGAGGCACCTGGGAAGCCCAAATATATCTATATGTGTATACAAATATATGTGTGTGTGTGTTTGTGTGTATAAATGATATTTGCCTTAACCCACATAATCCTGAAAATCACAGAGCCATTTTCACCTTGAGAACATGGTTAAATGGGAGAAAGGAGTTGGGAGGAAAATGTAAATTTAACATGAAAAGATATAACTACATGTTCAGTTAAGTTCAGTTCGGGTGCTCAGTCATGTCCAACTCTGCAACCCCATGAAGTGCAACACACCAGGCCTCCCTGTTAATCACCAACTCCCGGAGTTTACTCAAACTCATGTCCATTGAGTCGGTGATGCCATCCAACCATATCATCCTCTGTCATCTCCTTCTTCTCCTGCCCTCAATCTTTCCCAGCATCAGGGACTTTTCAAATGAGTCAGCTATATGCATCAGGTGGCCCAAGTATTGGAGTTTCAGCTTCAACATCAGGCCTTCCAGTGAACACCCAGGACTGATCTCCTTTAGGATGGACTGGTTGGATCTCCTTGCAGTGCAAGGGACTCTCAAGAGTCTTCTCCAACACCACAGTTCAAGCACAGTTTGGTACTTAGCTTTCTTTATAGTCCAACACTCACATCCATACAAGACCATGGGAAAAACCATAGCCTTGACTAGATGGACCTTTGTTGACAAAGCAATGTCTCTGCTTTTTAATATGCTGTCTATGTTGGGCACAACTTTCCTTCCAAGGAGTATGCATCTTTTAAATTCATGGCTGCAATCACCATCTGCAGTGATTTTGGAGCCCAAAAAAATAAAGTCAGCCACTGTTTCCACTGATTCCCCATCTATTTGCCATGAAGTGATGGGACCAGATGCCATGATCTTAGTTTTCTGAATGTTGAGCTTTAGCCAACTTTTTCACTCTCTTCTTTCAGTTTCATCAAGTGGCTCTTTAGTTCCTCTTCACTTTCTGCCATAAGGGTGGTGTCATCTGCATATATGAGATTATTGATATTTCTCCCATCAATCTTGATTACAGCTTGTGCTTCTTCCAGCCCAGAGTTTCTCATGATGTACTCTGCATGTGAGTTAAATAAGAAGGGTGTTAATATACAGCCTTGACGTACTCCTTTTCCTATTTGAAACCAGTCTGTTGTTCCATGTCCAGTTCTAACTGTTGCTTCCTGACCTGCATACAGGTTTCTCAAGAGGCTGGTCAGGTGGTCTGATATTCCCATCTCTTTCAGAATTTTCCAGTTTGTGGTGATCCACACAGTCAAAGACTTTGACATAGTCAATAAAGCAGAAATAGGTGTTTTTCTGGAACTGTCTCACTTTTTTGATGATCCAATGGATGTTGGCAACTTGATCTCTGGTTCCTCTGCCTTTTCTAAAATCAGCTTGAACATCTAGAAATTCATGGTTCATGTATTGCTAAAGCCTGGCTTGGAGAATTTTGAGCATTACTGTACTAGTGTGTGAGATAAGTACAATTGAGCATTCTTTGGCATTGCCTTTCTTTGGGATTGGAATGAAAGCTGACCTTTTCCAGTCCTGTGGCCACTGCTGAGTTTTCCAAATTTGCTGACATATTGAGTGCAGCACTTTCACAGCATCATCTTTTAGCATTTGAATTAGCTCAACTGGAATTCCATCACCTCCACTAGCTTTGTTTGTAGTGATGCTTCCTAAGGCCCACTTGACTTCACATTCCAGGATGTCTGCCTCTAGGTAAGTAATCACACCATCGTGATTATCTGGGTAGTGAAGATCTTTTTTGTACTACCTGTTATCTTATCTTAAATCATTCTGTTGCATTAAAATATATCTTCCTTAAGGTTCTGAAATGAATGTTTTCATTTAAAATTGTATTTCAATAGTGAAATCCTAAAATCATATTCAGTAATCTTTGCCTCTCTGCAGGATATTTACGAGCCACTGTGTTGCATGACAGCAGCTTTACCTTATCCACATTCAGCAGAATGGACTTAAAGTAACATTTTCCTGTGTAGATTGGAGTGAAAGGAAATAGTCTTTTAAAAATTGATGTAAACAATTGTTTTATTTGTGACTACTGCTTACTAATCTGTTTTCTGTTTATGAGGAAAGCTACCAGAGTAAAAATAGAATAGAAAGTTATATTAAGCTATAGGTAATTTCTAATTATAATATTTATTCAATGTTTACTATAAGCCAGACTATATTCTAGACAGTTACAATCTCATGTAATACTGACAGTAACTCTTAGATATAAATGTGATGGTTATTCCAGTTTTTCTATCTGAAGAAACAGAAGTAGACATTCTCAAATAACTGGCTGGAGATCACACATCTGGTACAAGGTAGATCAGGAGTCAAATTCAAGGTAACTCATCTACAGAGCATATTCTCCTGAGACTATGCCACCGGGCTCTACTAAGTTAGGAATTGCTTAATGAGGGCTCTCGATGTACTCAACATTTTGTGTGTACTCAACATTTTAAATCATTATACATTTACTACTGAAAGTAAACTTTGAGATAGAACCGTTATGAGTCACTTTTCTGAAATTTAGAAAAAAATTAAAGACAACAAGTAACTTGTCTAAGTAAGTATGAAAATAAATATGGATGAGGAATGTAAACTTAGTGTTTTTTCAGAATCTGTGGTGCTCCACATGTCTTTGAAGCGCTGTCCCACAGAAATGTGCATGTGACATTTTAATCACCTTTTTATTGCCAAGGACTTTGAGCAATAATTTCTGTACTTCTAACTCATTTTTAAATGGCCTGCATCATTAAATACCTATTTTTGTTGCTAGAGAATAAAGCATCCTTAGCATCAAGAATATTTAAGTGTTTGTATCAGTTGTCCTAGTTATGTTTGAATTGGAAATCTGATTGTAAACACAGAAATGGTTTTATAAATGAAATCTATTTATTCCATAAGTATATAACAATACAAGCAAAAATTAATAACAACGTAAGGACTAAGCATTAAGGAAAGAATTGGTAAACTGAAGTATTTATTCTTGGTGGAAAATCATGCATTCATTAAAATATTTCCTAAGAATAGGCAAGAACATGGTAAAGAAGGATGGAAATACATTCAAAATAAAATTTGGTTATAAACATTAATATGATAATTTAAAAATTATATTTAGTGATTTTTCTTGCTCTCTAACTTTTTTTTCCTTAACTCTGTGATTTTCTTTTTCCTTTTCAAGTATTTTTGTGGGAAGTAGGAAAAGACCTGAGGAAATGAGATGGTATGACCATAGTTTCAGTTAGAATGCATAGTTAGTTATTCACTTCATTGTGCTTAAGAATTGATCTGAAATTAGAAGCATGTACTTTGTCTGGATTATGTGGTTTCAAATAGTTAGTTTCCAAAGCTATACCATTAAAGACCATTTAGTAAAGGGAGTTGAGGGGATTAGCAGAGAGCAGTATGTTATTTACTTAAGAAAGGTATCGCCTGAAAACAGGATGCATAGGATATTTAACTGCAGACATCATTGCTGACCTCTACTTTTCTCACCTGATTATAGAGAAATAAGATAAAGCTACTCAATTACTTTAATTTGATTAATCTAGACATTCCAGTGGGTATGCTGAGCCCATAATCCATTTGCTTTAGGTTTCAATATGATGGGGCCTCCCAAGTAGCTCAGTGGTAATTAATCAGTCTGCCAATGCAAGAGACAGGAATTTGATCCAGTCCTCCAGAGTTGGTAAGATCTCCTGGAGAAGGAAATGGCAACCCATTCCAGTATTCTTGCCTGGGAAATCCCATGGACAGAGGCGCCTGTTGGGCTACAGTCCATGGGGTTGCAAAGTATGGGACACAACTGAGCATCCATGAATGATCAATATGGTAGGTTTCCGTGGAGAGTATGACACTAGGCTATAAACTAAGAATGTATAAGAACATGTAGGGAAAGCCAAACCCAGATGGCAAGCTCAAGAATAAATGGAATTTGGATAGTAGGTGTAAGTTTCCAGATCAACTTGCATATGGCGTTTTGGGATAATTAGCCTTTGGCACACAAAACGCTATTTTCAGTGTTTAGGATAAACAATTAGTGTCCTTGCTGGACCTGTACAAGGAGTGTGGGGGGAAGTAGAGGAACCTGTAAACATGGGAGATTGAGCCAGAGTAACACAGGGTAAAATCCTGAGTACCCTACTTATTATCTGTGCAATCTTGAGTAATCTGTATGCAGGTCAAAAAGCAACAGTTAGAATGGTAAATGGAACAACAGACTGGTTCCAAGTCGGGAAAGGAGTACGGTAAGGCTGTATATTGTCACCTTGCATATTTAACTTATATGTAGAGTACATCATGCAAAATGCCAGGCTGGATGAAGCGCAAGCTGGATTCAAGATTGTCGGGAGAAATATTAGTAACTTCAGATATGCAGATGACACCACCCTTATGGCAGAATGTGAAGAAGAACTAAAGAGCCTCTTGATCAAAGTGAAAGAGGAGAGTGAAAAAGTTGACTTAAAACTCAACATTCAGAAAACGAAGATCATGGCATCTGGTCCCATCACTTCATGGCAAATAGATGGGGAAACAATAAAAACAGTGGGAGACTTTATTTTGAGGGGGCTCCAAAATCACTGCAGATGGTGACTGCAGCCTGAAATTAAAAGATGCTTGCTCCAAAAAAGCTATAACCAACCTAGACAGCATATTAAAAAGCAGAGACATTACTTTGCCAACCAAGGTCCATCTAGTCAAAGCTATGGTTTTTCCAGTAGTCATGTATGGATGTGAGAATTGGACTATAAATAAACCTGCATGCGGATGAACTGATGCTTTTGAACTGTGGTGTTGGAGAAGACTCTTGAGAGTCCCTAGGACTACAAGGAGATACAACCAGTCCATCCTAAAGGAGATCAGTCCTGAATATTCATTGGAAGGACTGATGCTGAAGCTAAAACTCCCAACACTTTGGCCACCTGATGCAAAGAACTGGCTCATTGGAAAATACCCTGATGCTGGGAAAGATTGAACGTGGGAGGAGAAGGGGATGACAGAGGATAAAATGTTTGGATGGCATCACCGACTCGATGGACATGAGTTTGACTAAGCTCCAGGAGTTGGTGATGGACAGGGAAACCTGGAGTGCTGCAGTCAATGGGGTTGCAAAGAGTCAGACCAACTGAGCAACTGAACTGAACTGAACATTAAATTCCAGTTTTCTCATCTATAAAACTGAGGTAATCAACAATCCTTGTTCATGAGAGTGCTGGAAGGATAAATTGGCTGTGGACTTTCTGTACAGTGTTCCACATACACTATATTATTACCATTATTAGTAGTAATGTCACAACCAAAACTCCATGGGGTAAGACGTGAGTGCTAAGCAATGACTTCAAACATTTACTTTATAGAGAGAAAAGTTCGAGTCATCTCCAGTGTAGGAGCTTTCTGTTTTGAAAGAGTATAGCTGACAGTAGGAGGCTTGAAGACAGAATGAAGAATTAAGGACAATTCTGGAAGAAGTCAGAAAAAGGACTTTTCTTGATACATGAAGTCTTCTGTTAGGGTAACAGCTTGCTCATAGTAAAAAAGGAAAATCCCAGCTCTCTCTTATGATTCTTTATCTGAAGGGTGAATAATATGGAGGACTTCCTCAGTCTGCAGCAAACACCAAGGAAACTAATTTAGAGGAAGAACTTTAATCGTAAGGGAATTATGGACTGTAAAGTTCAGATTTGGAGATAAAGGAGAAGAAGCAGCTTGTAGTTTAGAGGATAAATTGGAAATTAAAATGGAAGAAAGTATGCCAGGGATTGGAGATAAAGATTTAAGAAGCAAAAAGAGCTGGAAAGTTACCATACACCAGAAGCCTGTGAACTGACTCCTCTAATGTACTATTATTTCTGCTAATATACATGTGGGTATTTTTTCCTTAGAATTACTTAATAATTTTAAGTAGGAGTTTTCCTCCCTTGCACAGTGTTTTCTCATCTACCTGAATTAAGCAAATATTAGCTAAAACTAGACAGTATAGTTTGAGAAATTAATGATTAAACCAATCGATTAAGTGGAAAGCAAATTTTCATTGTGTAGAACTTGGTGTGGGGAAGGAGTTAATGTCTTTAGTTGATTCCTAGACTCTCTAAACACTTGTGGGTACCTACTTTCCCCTCTCCCCTTGACACAACAGGGCCCCCAGCTCAGGCCCATCAAATTGTAAATGTCCTTTAGCCATTGCTAATATGTGCTTCATGTTCCATATTAAGCACAGGACTTCCCAGTGAGGCTTATAGAGCCCTGACCTGGGAAGAAGGCCCCTATCTCTTTTCTTTTATCATCCATCCTTCCACCACATCCTCAAATATTTGTTTGTATATTGACTTTAGGTGAACAGCTTGGACATCTGCACCTCATGCATGATAACAGCATCTAAGTTCTCATTATATCATGTCTGTTCTGTATTTGCCTTCCTCTGGTAACATTTCACTTTATTGTGATATTAGGATCAATCATGGTTTTGGGTAATGTCAGTATATTCATTATTTAGAAGTCCATCATCAGAATTTTGCTTAATGATTTTACTAGCTGTTTAAGGTCACTACCTAGATCCATTATTTCATTGTATTATAACAGTTTTGATAGCAGTAAAATCTATTGTATTTCCTATTACTAGGAGGTTTGTACTCCTTTTATTCAATCATTTTTATTTTTTATTTCCCAGTGATACTATATTTAAGTGCGGGAGTCAATAGAAATTGCTTTTACTTTTCTATTTTGGAGCCATTTCACCTTCTATTTGAATATGTGTATTGCTGTGATTTCCTGGTCCTCTAAACCATATCTTCAGGGATAGAGACATTATCATCTCATATTTAGAAAATTTATTTAATGAACATGTACTACTTACAGACTAAGGGAAAGAAGTATTTTTAGAAACTGGGTAACAGAGGCAGTGCAAACTACTACTGGTAAATAATTAAATATGCCTCCCCTATGAATTCTGAAGAGACCCTTTACTTTTAATGATAGTTTGGGGACACACTGATGTATTTTATGTAAGTTAGCCTACTTACTAGTAATCTTATGATGAAAGAAGTTTTATGCTATCTTAAAGCAAAAGAGATGGCCCTCAGGAGAAATAAACTATAATTCCTATAGCCCAAATATAGCATGATGAAATATTATTATCCCTATTTCAATTACAATAAAGGTTTTCAATAAACTTTTGACATTTTTGAAGGCATGATTCTCAACATCATTATAGAACGATTCAAATTATGAATCCTCTGTGAGAACTTTGTCTCTCACAGTGTATAGCCTTAACCTCCAAACCCAAAATGCCATTTTGCAGGTTATTTTTAGAGGGCATATTTTACTTAACTGAAATATTCATAGTGCAGACCTCTAATAGCCCTTCTAGGGAACTACATCTAATATTTACCAAGGATCCATGAAATGCTGTGATCATATTGTTTATGTTACAGAAAGTGAAGTGTGATCTCCAACACAAATGCTAACTTAACACAAGTGGGCATTCTTGGCACTGATTTTCAAAAAAAGAGAAAATATCCATGTTAGATTATCTTCTAATAAATGCAGACTAATAGATATTTGCTTCATAGAGTTAATTTCTTGGTTTGAAATTTTTATCAACAGGTTGTATTTATTCCACAATAGGAAAAAAAGTTTAAATTCCTGTAGAATTGAATATAGGAATTGCCACAGCAGCACAAAATGCCTGAAATCAAGTGATCCTAAATATTCTCTTGATAGATTATGGAACCAAATCATCTT
The DNA here is from genome assembly GCA_007570785.1 of Antilocapra americana. NCBI lineage: Eukaryota > Metazoa > Chordata > Mammalia > Artiodactyla > Antilocapridae > Antilocapra > Antilocapra americana. The sequence goes on along the minus strand of ML663008.1, from coordinate 12,426,789 downwards.
TTAAATTTTCATAGCTAGTTGCCCCAGGATAGAGCAATATTTGAAATATTACTTTCACAATGTCATAAGTAAAAAGTTCAATGCAGTTCTGCAAATATCTGCTAGTAACTTCTATGTGCCAAAAAGTGGAAGAGCATGAATAACACAAATTATCATTTTATTAGTAGTAAATAAAACTTGGTGCTTTGTTACAACTGAAAAATTCAAACATACACTAGGGATAAGGAACTAAAAGAAAACCACAAAGCTCTCTGAACATAAGTGGTGGCACTGTTTAGAAGGGACCTATTGGCAACCTAGGAAAACACTGATCATTTCTAATGGGTTGGAAGGAGAGGGGTAATTGCTTGTCTACTCTGATGAATTGTCGTATACATCCAAGAAGGGCCAGCAACCCCAGCATTACAAGATCTCATTGTTCAATGGTATTTAAATACTTGTTTTTAGATAAATTAGTGACTCACTTTTTAAAAATCTCTATTCTAGCCAAACAAAATACTTAAAAAAAAATTTTTAAGCAACCTAATTTTAAAATTTTTTAATTAATTAATTATATTTTTTGCTTCCCTGGGTCTTCATATGTGTACGCAGGCTTTCTCTGACTGCACTGAGCAGAGCTACTCTCTAGTTGTAGTGCATGAGCTTCTCATTGCGATGGTTTCTCTTGTTGTACAGCATAGGCTCTAGCGTGAGAAGGCTTCAGTAGTTGAGTCACATGGGCTTAGTTGCTTTGCAAGCACATGGGAACTTCCTGAACCAGGGATCAAACTTACACCCCTTGCATTGGAAAGTGGATTCTTAACCACTGAACCACCAAGGAAGTCTCCAAAATACTTTTTTAGACCATCTGCACTCTATATTCCTAGATACATATGTGATAGCTACTTCATATTCTTTGATGGGCTTCCCAGTTGGTGCTAGTGGTAAAGAACATACCTGCCAATGCAGGAGACGAGACATAAGATGCAGGATCTGTCCCTGGGTTGGGAAGATCCACCAGAGAAGGGCATGGCAACCCACTCCAGTATTCTTGCCTGGAGAAGCCCATGGACAGAGGAGCCTGGCAAGCTATGGTTCACAGGGTCATAAAGAGTCGGTCATGACTGAAGCGACTTAGCACATGCCCAATTCTTTGATATACCAGTTTTCCCAATGATATTTATGGGAAAAGGAAGCAAATGCCTATTAGTGTTATTACTTAGTTTAACCAATTGTATTAGAATGTAAGTTTCTTGTCTAGGAAATGAAAATATAAAATGGTTAGTATCCCTGACCATCCCCTTCACCTCCACACACTAAGCACCCAAGGTCTTCAGAACACTTTTACACCCATCCTGCCTCAACCCATTTTGGTTTTTGCTAAGAGTGTATGGAATTTTACTTTCAGATTGTTATTTTCATTACTAAGAATATTTGCTTTTTATATTTCAAAATTAATTCTAATGACAGCATTAAATCTTGGTAAACAGTATCAAAACCCTATTATAATTAATTTGTGTTTTATTTATCACCATTGTTTCCCAAAGGCCACAACTTTCCCTTTCTATGTCCCTGCCTTTAAAAAAATAAATAAATCATTTCTTTCCTTTCCCTTGGTGGTAGTTTAATCACTAAGTCATGTCTGAATCTTTGTGACCCCATGGACTATAACCCACCAGGTTCCTCTGTCCATGGGATTTCCCAAGCAAAATTACTGGAGTGAGTTGCCCTTCCCTTCTTCAGAGGATCTTCCCAAACCAAGGGTCGAATCTGCATCTCCTGCATTGGCAGATCAATTCTTTTACCACTGAGTCACCAGGAATTAATTTCAGTTTTATTTCTCACCATTGTTTTCTGAAGGCTACAACTTTCCCTTTCTCTGTCCCTGCCTATTTAAAAAAAAAAAAAAAAATATATATATATATATATATATATATATATACAGTTATTTCCTTTTCCTTAAAGGAGAAAGATATTAATTTGAATTATTCAAAATCCTGTCAACTCCTGCTGTCATGGACTTTCATTAGAGTGACTAGTTGAAAGAGTGATCAAATACACAGCTCAAATAGTATCAGTGTGTTAACAATTATAACTTTTAGTTTCAGTTCTGTGTTTAGATCTGATGTACTTGGGTCTTTTTCTTATCCTTTGCCTAATTTAGCTAACAATGGAAGGTACTGAGAAATAGTTCCACTTGGTAGAAGACTTTACTCACTTTTGAATTTTGAGTTTGAATTTCCTTTCTTCAGAATAGGAGTCTTCCACATGAAAAACAAACCCATCAAAAGAATGGACGATTGAACGTCATTCCCTTCCCTGCTTTGCAATGAATACAAACTGTTTCAGTTTATGCACCTACTCATTTTCTACTTTAGAGCAGCTTTTATGCTAAGAAAATGTCTGAAGAACTTCTATCTCCTGGGAAGAAAAATGTGTTATATGTCAAAGCTGCAATTGTTAAAAGACTGTAATATTTTCAAAGGCTGGGAATCAAGGTCAAATCAAAAGGCTAAGTGCCTTAACTTTCTTGCATATATTGTTTCTGTTTCTCTTTTCTCTATTATAATCATGTCTGTTTGCTAAAAGGTTATGCAAAATAAATTAGGCTTTCAGAGCACTGACAGCTCAGCCATAGAGAAATCCTTTCCTCTATTTTTTTTGCACTTTATACGTGAACACCTGCTACACTTTTAATGAGCTTTAAATTATACTTTACACCCCTGTAACAAGAATGGATATTGCTCTTTAGTTATAATCAAAGAAAATATCAGGATGACTTGTTGCTAAGAGCAACAGCTTGTCAAAAAAAATGATACTTCCTCCAGTAACAATATAGATAGATAGGTCCAGGTTGATAGATGGAAAATATGATTCATACTACATTGAGAGTTATCAATCTTGTAAATTCTCTTGTCTTCTGTGATTTAGGAGGAATTTGTCATTGCTCTGTGGCTATGCCTAGATTATTTTCTTTTGTTCTTATCTTTGTTCTTTCAGTCTCCTTGCTTCTTATAGGCCAAAGGGAAAGATTAAAAAAAATTTCCTTTGTGCTTTTATTTTCTTCTGACACATTAAAATGGAAAGACTTTAAATAAGGTTCCAAGAACTTCTTGAAATACCAAAATATAATGATATATATTTATTTTAATTCTATTTTCCCTATGATTTGATTCACTTTTAAATACTTCACCCTGTTTCATCATTGCCAGATTTTCTTTTTAAAGGAGTTTAATGTACAACAGAAAAGCAAGCATTAAAATGAATGTTAGCAATTTAGCTCTATACCATCTTCACATGTGAGATATTAGATTTCATGGCCAACCAGAATTAATTTCTTTTCCACAATAGTACCAATCTAATGTCACCTACAGAGAAGTGAGAGTGAGATGGATGAGTGAAAGAGAGGACTATTGTGGAACTAAACAAGATACAATATGGTAGAGGCAGAAAACAGGGCTATGGCAGAGAGATTCTGGCATGAAGATTTTGTCAGATGTCTCAGTCAAGCACTGAGAAAGGCATTATAATAAAATGTAAGAATTGTGGCCACAGGGGTAACCACTAGTCTGTAAAGGATGAGGAAGTTCTTCTCTGTTGGGATGAACAACTACCTGTTTCTTGCTATTGGGTTGAGTCATGAGTGAAGATGTGTCCATAACATTTCCTTGATAGGTACAATTGGATTCAGTTCAGTCACTCAGTCATGTCCCACTCTTTGTGACCCCATGAATCACAGCACGCCAGGCCTCCCTGTCCATCACCAACTCCTGGAGTCTACCCAAACCCATGTGCATCGAGTCAGTGATGCCATCCAGCCATCTCATTCTCTGTCATCCCCTTCTCCTCCTGCCCCTAATCCTTCCCAGCATCAGAGTCTTTTCCAATGAGTCAACTCTTCTCATGAGGTGGCCAAAATATTGGAGTTTCAGCTTCAACATCAGTCCTTCCAGTGAACACCCAGGACTGATTAGGATGGACTGGTTGGATCTTCTTGCAGTTCAAGGGACTCTCAAGAGTCTTCTCCAACACCACAGTTCAAAAGCATCAATTCTTCAGTGCTCAGCTTTCTTTACCATCCAACTCTCACATCCATACATGACTACTGGAAAAACCATAGCTTTGACTAGATGGACCTTTGTTGGCAAAGTATTGTCTCCGCTTTTCAATATGCTGTCTAGGTTGGTCATGACTTTCATGGCTGCAATCACCATCTGCAGTGATTTTGGAGCCCCCCAAAATAAAGTCTGACACTGTTTCCACTGTTTCCCCATCTATTTGCCATGAAGTGATGGGACCAGATGCCATGATCTTAGTTTTCTGAATGTTGAACTTTAAACCAATTTTTTCACTCTCCTCTTTCACTTTCATTAAAAGGCTTTGTAAATTTTCCCCTCTACACTGAGATGCAGGGATGACCTCCATGTGACTATTTTCATATTTAAAATGCTTTTTTCATATGGAGTTGCAGTGTAACACACACACACACAAAAAGAAAGATGAGGAGAAAACAATAGAATGGAATGGGAAAAGAGACTATGGAAATTAGTGAAGAACGATAAAGAGGAGAAAACAAAGAAACAAGATAGGAATATTTTAGCATATTTTCCCATGCTGTTTTATAATCCCCATAAGATTTGGAAAGCAATGCACTGCTTAATTGGAAATATAGTCAGCAAATAAACCTCCATAACTTCAACTTTCAATTTTCATTTAAATATTCTTTTAAAAATTTGAACTAAAGTGAATAAAAATGCAATAAATATGCTTGCTTTCTCCTGTGTTCCCTAAAATAGTATACCTTTGTCTGTAAGAGCATATATTACTATACTCTCCTCTTCAAAAAGCAATTTAAATGTCTCATTAAAAAGCTGAAGAAGAAACATACTTTTTCTTCTTATCACCAGTAACAAAAAACTTCAAAAAATGTTTGGTTCCAAAGCTTCTCAATATGCAAGCTATCTATTTATACTAATTATTCAAGCCTTGAGAGACTGAAAACTAGAGATAGAATTCTCATGAGAAAAAACAAACTCTGTACATTACATATGAGATTTCCTAAAATTCACTGCTTCCACTCAGAGTAGCTTCAGAAAGAATATCATGTTTGTATTTTAATTCAGCTAATAACAATCATAACCATTTGAAATACAATAATAGCAATAATAGTATATTTACAGAAATATTTCTTTAAGTAGGCTATAATTACTTTATTGTTGTTGTTCAGTTGCCAAATCATGCCCAAGTCTTTGTGATTTCATGAACTGAAGCCCACCACGCTCCTCTGTCCATGGGGTTTTCCAGGCTAGAATACTGGAATGGATTGCCATTTCCTTCTCCAATTACATTATTAGGTATGCAAAAAATGTCCTTCAACCATCCATGCTCACTTTCTCAGAAAGTAAAATAGGATACAAAATACTGGAACTAATATCAATAGTATTTGAGTTTTGATGTGACTTTGGAAAAAAACACAAATAAAATGTATAAATCCAGTGAACGTGCTCTGCTATATTCTATATTTTCCAATTCAGAGAAATTTTTATGATATTATCTTATCTTGCTGCTCTTCATTGTATCTTTCTCCATGTCCAGCACTCAATTTTCCCAAAGTGTTAGTTAAATCAGCAGTTTCAAATACAGTTCTTTATCAAGTATCCACTTATGTTTGTGTCTGTATAAAATTTAAAATCCCACATAATTTTACTTAAGGTCTTGTCAATTAAAATATATTAATGTTAGAATTCATTCAGTTATTTAATCAAATCCTTACTATGTGCCAAATTAAAAAAAACTTTATAAAGTATAAACTTTAGTAGTCATCAAACAATTAAATTTGGAAAATAATCTTTGTATATAATTAGAATTATCTCTTTTCATGTCATGTTTGAGGAACTCACTTAATTTAAAAGTTTATTAAACATTGGGTATGATTGTGTGTATCTGTTAGGAAAAGGCATTTTAAGTGGAAGTAAAATTATACAGAGACTAGAAAGTAAGAGGACATCATTTCATATTATTGGAACTTATCTAACAAATGGCAGAGTTACAATACTCAGCAGACTTGGTGGACATGAAGTGTTGGGAATGAGAGGAGGGAATGCCTGTTTTGATTTCTATTGAACCCTCAATTCCAGAAGACAGCCTAAACATTGGCTACGACTTACACGTGTTTGCTGAATTACTAAATGCAGGTAAATGATTCAAAAAGAGCAGTGGCCATTACTCTCTCTAATTTCTCTGCTCACTCTAAGCTGTAAAGGCCTGAGCTAGGATGTGCTGAAGTTTTCATGTTTCTAAGCTATTGCTGCAAGTGCTGACAGTGTTTTAAAGTTAATTTTTTTCATTCCTTAAACACAAACTAATTCTCGGTACTAGAGAAGCCTACTCTTAACAATCACTTCTCTCTCCTTTCCTACTCTTCCACCCAACTTACTTCCCCAATTGCATCTTTTTAAAAATCAGAGGATAATTGCTTTACAATGTTGTGGTGGTCTAGCCATCCATCAGTCTGAATCAGTCTTAATTATATATGTACCCCTTCCTTTTGAGTCCCCCCATTCTACCCATCTTAAGTTAGATAGACCCACATAGCATATATAGGCCCACAAAATAATAATTCTGAGGCTTAGCTCCAGTATCCTTATATTTTTCTGAGCAGTATTCATTAATAGAATTGACACACGTACATGAAACTCCCCTCAGTACTGAGGCCTAGATGATGTTGCAGAGAAAGAGAGACAAAGACTATGCCAGGCTGATTTAGAATTGATCACCTTAAAACCTCCTTCACCTAAAAATGAACAAGTAAATTAGTCTGAACTAATGAACCCAGATTACTACTGATTATTTTTATTTAACAAATGGGTCCTGGCAGAAATACTTATGTAGGTAGGTCTAGGGACCCCAGAAATGTATATAATGATTTGTAAAACAAAAGGAACAAAGTGGAGAAGCATTGAAAGAGATTATATGTTTTGCTTTTTGGATGCTTCTCAATAGCAAAATGTTATATTAGATATACAATTTTACTTATTTTTTAATTACCTTCAACCTTTTTAATACAGTTGGGTTAACTCATATATGTCTGTATGGTTTTGAAAATTAGAGCAATGGAGTCAACATATAGAATTATTATCCGTAATTCATTCCCTCAACTTGTCCATGTGCCACATGATAATATTTTGGCATCCAGATAGATTCACATGACTGTATTTTCTTCTGCACAGTAGCTGTCATCTTGCTCCCACATTCCTCTCCATTTCTTAATGCATTTCAGTCAGTAGATGGGGACGCCCACATTCTTTGTGTCAAGAGTAGAGCATCCCAGAAGAATGAGGTGAAAATGAGAAGTATTTTCTTTGCTTTTGGACTTTGAGAGTATAGAGCCTCTGTGAGAAACAAAGTTTTCATTGCCGCAAAGATTCAGAAGAATTTAAGTGAGGTGTGAGCAGAGTTTCTCATTTCTAACCTCTCTCTACGTGGGGGATTAGAGGCTCAGAGAAGAGGAAGAAAAAGCTATGATGCTGGTGGCACCCCTGACTGGAGCCCTGAACTCTGGCTTCACATACGTCATCGTGGGAAATAGAATAACAAAATTCCCATAAAGATTTGGGGAATTCATGTTAATATATGGTGGAGACCAACAAAATATTGTAAAGCAATTGTCCTTCAATTAACAATAAATAAATTTAAATTAAAAAAAAAGGATTTGGGGGAATCTGAATTCAGGACCTTAAATTCCATTTCCAGGTAAATTTCAATGAAGTTCAGAACAGCTGAACTGTTCTGTTCTGTTCTGTTCTGTTCAGAACAGAAATGATTGTAATATGTGTTTAGCTGACTGGCTGTAGGACCCTTAGAGAGCAACCCCATGCCCTGATGACAGAGAGCAGTAGAAAAATTCTGATGGCACCCAGAGCAGTCTGGAGCTGGTGAGGCACCACAGATGTCACCATGCATTCCTCACACTGCCATCATGATGAATAAGTAGCAGAATGATCACGTGCACTAAAGAGCACAATACAATTTGGCAAAATAAGAGTCAAACACAAAGGCAAAAATGATCACTGGTGGCTTCCTTAGCAGGTTTCAGATTGCCTCTAGTACCACAGTGTATTGTTAATGACTTAGATCAGGTAGCAACCCCTAATCCTTTCAGGGGAATACTGGTCTTATCAGTTCAGTTCAGTCGCTCAGTCATATCAGACTCTTTGCGACCCCATGAATTGCAGCCCGCCAGGCCTCCCTGTCCATCAACTCCTGGAGTCTACCCAAACCCATGTGCATCAAGTCGGTGATGCCATCCAGCCATTTCATCCTCTGTCATCCCCTTCTCTTCCTGCCCCTAGTCCTTCCCAGCATCAGAGTTTTTCCAATGAGTCAACTCTTCGCATGAGGTGGCCAAAGTATTGGAGTTCCAGCTTCAACATCAGTCCTTCCAATGAACACCCAGGACTGATCTCCCTTAGGATGGACTGGCTGGATCTCCTTGCAGTCCAAGGGACTCTCAAGAGTCTTTTCCAACACCACAGTTCAAAAACATCAATTCTTTGGCACTCAACCTTTTTTATAATCCAACTCTCACATCCATACATGACTACTAAATAACCATAGCCTTGACGAGACGGACCTTTGTTGATAAAGTAATGTCTCTGCTTGTTAATATGCTATCTAGGTTGGTCATAATTTTCCTTCCAAGGAGTAAGCATCTTTCAATTTCATGGCTGCAATCACCATCTGCAGTGATTTTGGAGCCCAAAATGATAAAGTCTGACACTGTTTCCCTATCTATTTGCCATGAAGTGATGGGACCAGATGCCATGATCTTAGTTTTCTGAATGTTGAGCTTTAGCCAACTTTTTCACTCTCCTGTTTCACTTTGATCAAGAGGCTTTTTATTTCTCTTCACTTTCTGCCATAAGTGTGGCGTTATTTGCATATCTGAGGTTATTGATATTTCTCCTGGCAATCTGGATTCCAGCTTGTGCTTCTTCCAGCCCAGTGTTTCTCATGATGTACTAATGAGAGAAACTTAAACTGAGATTAATTTTCCTTTACCCTGTAGAGTGGATGCCCATATTAGAAAAGCCAGTTGGGTTATGGAAAATATAAAGTTATCTTTTTACTATAGAAAATATTAAATTACTTTTTGCACTCCTGAATTTGGTGTTTAAATTCAGACTCCAAATCCACAGCTCTACAGAATCTCTCTTTGCCCAACATGTCACAGAGAAGAGGTGAGTCCTTGGAGGAGTGGGTATAACTGGGAGAAATGTGGGATGCACCAAACAGCTTCCAGGTGGATGTCTCAGAAAGACCTCAGAGTAGGCCCCCAATTTCAATCCATTCAATAGGAAGGAGACTTTCTGAAGATCTCCTTTTAAACCTTTCTGAGAGGTGGTTGGTGGAGGGGAGGTAAATACTTAACATTACCAACAACACTTTTTAACTTTAAAAAAAAAAGCACATTTATAATGTTAATAGTTAAAAGAGAAGGTATATGTAAAGTTTGCTATTGTGAATATTCAACCTATGTTTTAACTAAACTGTGAGATGCCAGGTACCTATAAAACATTATTTCTGGGTGTGTCTTTGAGGGCATTTCTGGAAGAAATTAGCATTTGATTTAGTAGACTGAGTAAAGAGATCTCCCTTCACAAATATGAGTGAGCCTCATCCAATATTTTGAGGACCCAAGTAGAACAAAAGGCAAAGGAAGGATCAGTTCTCCCTTTTCTTGAGCTAGAATGCCCTTGGACATCAGAACTCACCCTTCGACATCAGAGCTCCAGGTTCTTGGGCCTTCAAACTCAGAATTTTATACCACCAGCTTTTTTGCACGTATAAAACCACCAGGTTCTGCTGCTTGCAGAAGGCAAACTGTGAGACTTCTTGTCCTCTGCAATCATGTACGCCATTTCTTATAATAAATATATGAGGAGGGCAGAGAGAATGTATTGGTTTTGTTTCTTAGGAGACCCTGCCTAATACTCCTGCATATAAGCAGGCATACACATTCTCATAGTTTCCCTTGTAATTTCCTTTAGAGATGGCTCTAGAGTAGAGCAGAAAACTTTGTATTTTTGTTTTCTTTCAGTAGTGGGAAAGAAAATGAGAAAGGCAATTAGGGGATCAGTAAGTGAAACTAAGAATTTTAATTTTAAAGTACTAACTTTAAAATAATAGCTAAAAAGCCAGAATCCTTTCAAGAAAACTAACAAAATGCATGTAAAATGCATATATATACTTTATTTTACATATTTCTATTTTTCTGTAAGAGAATGTGTTTTTCTAATCATTCTCATTTGCCTGCTCATTGAGCTGTTCATTCATTTTAATCTGTTCTGCATTTCCCTCTGCAAGAAATTATGAGTGGGTAATTTTGGTTAGTAGCTCTTTCTATATACACATCTTTTTGTTCTTATTTTCAACATTATAGTTACACTTTTTAATATGGCTTTTCATTTTATTACTAGTGATTTAGACTAATGTCTTTAATGTGAGTCATTAATGCAGAGATTTGATCATTTTACATTGGTAAAGGTATGAAAATACATTCATTTAATCTTTTAATAAGAAATGTCATACCATAGGGATTTAATAAGTAATCATACAAGAGAAAATGAAGGTATGTCAGTGTCTTTGTTAAGTAAAAGCAACAAGTTGGGTAATTTTTATCTTTGTGGTGAAATATCTCTTCTTGGAGATAACAGTGTAAGAAACTTTTGGAATAAAACATTTTAAAGAAAGTGAAAGGTAAAGTGAATAGTCTCTGGCATAGACTTGGCACTCTCTCTCACCTCCACACTGGACAGGTAGGGAAAACAACCATGGGCTGACTCAAGTGTTGCTGGAGGGTGCCATGATCTCCCTAGAATATGGTGCGATGGAGGCAGTCACAAGACCATTTCTTGGTTGCCTCCAGTTGCGGGACTCAGATGAGAAACTGCCTCCTAAACTCCAACAGAACTGAGAAGTTCTGTCTCACCCACATTTGGGTAAAGCTGCAGACTGTAAAAAGCTTGACTGTACCTCAGAGTTGGCTCCCCGAAGACAGGGCCCCCACACTTCTGTTTCCTATGGTCTGGCTCCTCCTGTGTGATGTGGGCTTCAGAACTCGGGATGTGAGAAGCTGACACCACCGACCATGGTTTGCTTGTCTGTGAAAGGAATAAACTTGCCAACTCCACTTGGACTCCTTTTCACCAGTTCAGACAAATCTCTGTAAGTGCCTCAAGCCATCCTGATAGCAGACAACAGGCTTCTGCTTACAGACTGATGGATCACTTTGACTGGCACAGAGTTTGTAACTAAGAATTTGCTATCCTGAGTAGATCATTGAGCCCCTCTCTGTTGCTTCATTAATAATAATCTTTAGCTATTTTCATATGTTTCTCTCTGTGTATTTCTTTTTTGTTCAAGCACATGATGTTTTATTTTGTTTTTCCAGATAGATTAAGATTTTTCATTTGTCTCCTTTCCGCATTTGAACATGTATACAGTTACAGATATTTATCAAAATGGTAAACGCAGTATGACAATTCCATGCAGTAAGAGGAGGAACTACGAAATATTCTTTTTTTTCAAACAAGGTGATTCTCTGTATTTCTCTATCCTATACTAATATTCTCTAATATAGAGAATATTATACCCTTTTAATTTATATTGCAAAAGGATCAGGTATCATTTCCCTTCTCTTTCCAGTCAGTAAACTCATTCTCTTTTTAAGCTTATCACTGTACTTTCATTCTTGTGTCATTTTCGTTCTCTGTGTCAGGACAATTAGACTTTTAAAGTCTTGTGTTATCTTTTGTTTTCAACATTTACCTTCTCCTAGGTGTTTTGGACATTGTATAATGATGGTCAAGGGTCATTTTTATAACAAATAAAACATTTATTGAACTGGGAAAATCACTTAGCTTGAATCCAATGCCTCCCTTTTCTTTCAGAATCAAACTTCTTGAAGAAAAAAAGTATCCTACACTGCTTGGCCCCAGGTGTTTGCCTCCCACTCATTCTCAACCCACTATAATCTGGTGTGTTCTCCATGCATTGTACTGAAATACTGAATATTTTGCAAATGACTAATCACAAATTTCTCAGCCTTCTTAACACATGGATTTACTTATTCTAGGTTTTTATCTTACTGTACATTTACTGTTTCTAAATATGCTCTTTTAGCTTCTTTTCCTTTGACTTTCCCTAAATACAGAACTTTTTCAATTTCTCTACTTTTTAAAAATCATTTTCCTACCTTGAAGATCTCTAGTTTGCTTGCTTTAATAATTACATTTATGTATTGGATTATCAAATTTGTATTTACAACCCAGATATTCTACTAAGTGAGACTTCTAGGCAGCTACAGGAAAATCTTATTGGGTACCTTAGTAGCTCCTTAAAATTAATTATACCTAAACACTGCTCAACATCTTCAATGCTCATCTGTCTCTCTGATGCATTCATTATCTCTACAATAAATATGTCTATTTTTTCCAATCCTTCTGGAATCGTCATAAAAGCCATTTTTACTCTCAATTACCAACTATTCTCCCATCCATTTGACACATTCTCTTTATTTTATGTTCTCACTGTCCCTTGAAACAATCTCATTTTTCCATTCCTCACTGTTACTCTCCTAATTTAGGCTTTCATGCTAACTCTTAAAATAGACCCTTTATCTACCGGCTCATTGCCGATATCCCTTCCTCCCTTAAGTCTTACGCATATCTGTGTCAGATATGTTTGTTTGTATACACACACCCAGCACCTTCCTCTCCACTGGGGAAGCCCTGATGCTACTTTGGTGTTTAGAAGCCCTGGTGCCTTGTCCCTAGAAACAATAGCTTCCTGTAGTCCCTCTGGGTTCATCATAATTGGTCCAAGGTGGTTATGTTTGTTTTATTTCCTTGACATTATTGTTTTTGTCATGGCCTATGACTCATTCTTAGCAAATTGTTCCTGGTGGGAAATCTGTAGGCTTCTAGGAAAGGTTTTCATTTACGAATTAAAAGAGATTCAAGGTTGAAAATGCTCCTGTTTTTAACAGGATGTCAGCTTTCTGCATGTGAAGCTTAGAACTGGGACGAGGGGAAATGTCATCAGCACATGGGGATGATGAGGCAGACTAATAGAAAGTCTTTGATCTTTAATAAAAAGACTGAGCTATTGGATTTGCTAACCCTCTACTACGCTGCCTCTAGTCACTCTTTTCTTCCCCCCATGTGTACCATTTGTTCTGTTTTAATCTTGTAAACTGCATAGCTATAGGCGTATGTATTTATTACTGAGGTAACGTTAGTTTATAACATTATATAAGTTTCATATGTACAATATTCTTCATATTCAATATCCTTCATATTCATATGTACAATATTATTTTTGACTTCTGTCTACACTGCAGCGAGCTCACCACCAAGCATCTGGTTGCTGTCCATCACCATAAAGTTGACCCCTTCTACCCATTTCACCATCCTCCCAACTCTCTCTGCTCTGGAAAACACTACTCTGTTCTTTGTATCCACATCTTTGTTTTTGTTCTGTTTGCTTTGATCATTTATTTTATTTTCTACATATGACTAAAATCATACAGTCTAGTAACACATAAGGAATTACTTACTTTTAAAGACCTTTTAAATGTTAAGTTGGCATATGTGGGGCTTTTAGAGCAGAAGTGTATTTGTTACAACTCAAATCACTTTATTGCTTTGATTGTTCTCTATTCTCTCCAGAATCAATTATGATACCCTTAGCGTTGTACTTAAGGATCTGTAGGAACTGGTTGCAGCACGTATTTTCAGTTTTATCTTTCAAAACTGCTCTTCACAACTTTTATGCTCCATCCAAAGCAATCCATTAATTCACTCTTCTTGAACATACTTCAGAATTTTTCCCTCGTTTGCCTTCTAGCAATTTTTCTTCCATTTGTAATAGTTTTCCCCACCTTCAAAGCTTATTTTTCCATTGAAATCACTATGTTCTTCTAAGATTAAGTTCAAGGACCATAATCCTCATAAAGTCACCCTACTCCTGTGGGTTGGAATTTAAAATCTCTCCATCTGTTGGGTATCTATGTCAGGTGGTAATTTTATTCTACCACCTGTCACAATCTCTCTGGTAACATGAATCTTTGTGCTTTGTGCCCTTTTTCTCATTGTAATTTCAATTATACTTAGCAGTACACTTACCTTTAGGAAGTTGTCAGTGCAAAGTATGCTCTCTCCCTGAAACAAGGCAAATTTTCTTTTCTTTTTTTTTTTTTCAAATTTTAAAATAAAGCAAAACCTTGAAACCTTAGCCCAGAGAAAAGGAAAAGGCACTTGCTGAAGCTTAGTCCTACTTTAAGGCATAGAGATTGTGATTTTTTGATTTATCTCAGGTAAATTTTATACTGTGTACCAGAACACATTTATTTCAGCACTGTTTACAATATGAAAAAATTAAAATGACTTAAGTATCCATCTATAGAAGGATGAAAAAACTTTTAATTCATAAAATTATTAATGTGTCAGTGAGGGGAAATCTTAAAAATCCTAACAAAGATATGTAGAGAAAATTGCATAACATAAACTATAATTTAGAAATTTCAATATTAAGAAAATAATCAGTGCCAGGAGGGAGACTTGTAACAACTACTTTGACTTCAAAGAAAGAAAGACTTCACGGCTATTAACTAGAAACAGACACAGCTACAAACTAGAAGCAGACAGCTCTTTTCTTAAGACAGCAAAGTAGAAGAATGCCTCTGGACATTTGTGTGATATCATGCTATCTACAGAACATGAATACTGTGCATCATTATTCCCAGCTCCCTTTGTATGATAAAGATTATCGACTAGCCACTCATCACTATAGTCTTCCTTCCTGTCTCAGAAAGAGAAGTTTATTCTCTGTATTTAGGCCTAACTGTCCTCCCTGTGCCCCAAGTTATCATTCAACAGGGTCTTGGGACTTTCTTTCTATACTTACATATTCACCCTTTATATTGTTTCAGTTGCTTCTTAGTAAACTCTTTTCTGTTTGTTATAAACACTGACCTCTTTCCCTCCCACGTTCTCTCTTTTTTTTTTCTTTCCAGTTTAACAAAGAAGTTAGTTTCGGGAGACGTTTTATACACACTGCTTTCATTGTCTAAATTAACATTTACTCCCAAGTTCACAGCGTTACTCTTTCTTTTCACTAGGATTCATCTGGCTATTCTAGCATATCCCCAGAAGTTCTGTTAACCACTTCTAGTAAATACTCTTTTCAGTTTGTGCTCTTTGGTCACTATTTTTTTCAATTGACCACTTTTATAACTAAAACCCTGTTCTCACTTGCCTTTTTTAAAAAAATATGTTTTATTTTACATTTGCAGGAAAATTGAAAGAATAGTACAGAAGGTTCTCATATGTCTCACACTCAGTTTTCAATTAATTAGTATGGTTCACTAGTCAAACTAGTAAAACAATATTGATGTATTATTATTAAATAAAACCCATTCTGTGCCAGGATCCCATCCAGTATACCACACCACATTTAGCTGGCATGGTTCCTTAGGCTTCGCTCTCTTTCTATTTTTTTGGGAGGACTGCCCTTCTTGGCCTGTGGGATCTTAATTCCCATCAAGGATTGAAACCAGGACCCAGGCATTGGAAACACAGAATCCTAACCACCAGACCGCCAGAGAGTTCCTTAGGCCTCTCTTGGTCCTTCAGACTTCCCTTGTTTTTGAGACCTTAGCAGTTCTTAGGAATACTGCTTTGGTATTTTGTAAAATGTTCTCCAGTTGGGATTGGTCTGATGTTTTGCTTATGACTGTGCTGTTCTTAGTCTCTCAGTTGTATCCGACTCTTTGCGACCCCATGGACTGTAGCCTTCCAGGCTCCTCTGTCCCTGGGGATTCTCCAGGCAAGAATACTGGAGTAGGTTGCCATACCCTCCTCCAGGGTATCTTCCCAACCCAAGGATGGAACCCAGATGTCTCGCATTGCAGGCAGATTCTTTATCATCTGAGCCACCAGGAATTAGATTAAGTCTATAGGGTTTTGGAGGAAGACCACAGAGTTAAAGAGACATCCCCATCACATTATATCAAGTGTGCACACTAGCAACAATATATCACTGTTGACGTTAATGGTGATCAAAGTTAACATCATTGTAAAGTCACTCCCCCACTTCCTGCCAATTTTCATCCGTAGTCTTTGGGAGGAAGTTACTACTCACAGCCCACACTTAGAGTGGGGAGTTGTGTTCCACCTCCTGAAGACAGAGTATCTACATGAATTATTTGTAATTCTGCACAGGGAAGTTGTCTATTTCCCTATTTATTTATTTAATAATGTATGTACCTCATTATGGACTCATGGATATTTATTTTATACTTTGAATTATATTCCAGTTCAGTTTCTTTATTTTGTTCCTTAAATTGTTCCCACTTTGGACCTTCAGAATTCTTTCAGTTGACTTCTCTGTCCCTTTGGCGTATCCCCATCATTGTAGGATTTTTCCTTCCTCTTTTTTGAGCACTTCCTCACTTTGTGGCACTACAAAGATGCTTCGAATTCATCTTGTATCTTTTCTGTTCCAGTAAAGGGCCGTAGGTCCCAGCCTATCTCCATAGCAAATGAGACAGTCAGCTCCAACTTCTCTTATACTCTGACACATATACTATGTTTCAGTGATCTCAAAACATGCACATTTCATAAAATGAATTATGCTTATCTTTCCTCAGTGCTTTTTGACATAGTATTTCCTTTGCCTGAAATGTTCTTCCTTCTCCATGTCTTTGCTAATTTTCCTTTTGTTTCTGCTTCATTCACTCATGTATTAAGACTTAGTTCTTTAGTAAGACCCACCTAACTGTAAAGTTGGAGGGAATGAACACTTTCTCTGTGCCTCCAGAGCTCACAGCATGAGCCTAATGATATTACAGCTCTCCTCGATTTAGACAGTCTGCATTTATTATCTATGTATTAATTAAGAGAAGACAATGCAGTTAATTCTAGAACTAGCACAAAGTTCATGTTTTTTATGATTGATAAATGTTTGCTGAGCAAATGAATTCACAGTGGTAGAGAATCTGAAGCTATTGATCGAACTAATTGCTGAGGAGATTATGGAGGAAGTACACACAGTGCTCCTACCAAGGGGCACGTTCTCTGACAGTCACTATTGAGCTCCATTCCATTCTTTAATCAACAACTTTTTTCATTCTAAAGTAACGACCTTAAAAACAGTCTTCTAGCCACCAACTATGTCTTCCCCCAAATCAATTGCTACCCCAAACTCCTCTGTATCAGTTATGGGAATTCAGACCTACAATAATTTAAAAAAATCCCAATTCAAGTCAGTTTACAAGTGTAACCAAATAGGACCCTGTGGGACCTTCCCAGGACACTGGCACAGATCTCCCCCTGCTCCTCCAGATATGT
The DNA here is from genome assembly GCA_007570785.1 of Antilocapra americana. NCBI lineage: Eukaryota > Metazoa > Chordata > Mammalia > Artiodactyla > Antilocapridae > Antilocapra > Antilocapra americana. The sequence goes on along the minus strand of ML663008.1, from coordinate 12,409,399 downwards.
CACCTGCCTAACCCTTATTTGTAGGAAATCAGCCTCCTAGGCCTTTCCTTTGAGTGTTTGAGTGCCTCATGCAGATGTACAGGTCAGCAGTGGCCTGCCACAGGGTCAGGGGCTCTGGGTGCTGCAGTCCTGGGTGTGGCATAAGCCGTCTGAGAGGAAGTCATCATTAACCCCACCATAGAGCTGCCTAGCAGACGACCCACAAACTGCAGAACAACTATACCAAATAAATTCTTGCACTGTTAAGAAAGTTCTAGGGCCCACAACAAATTTCCCAACCTGGGAATTTGGCAAAGGGAGTGAGAACCCCAGGGAATTTGACTTTGGAGGCAGGTGGGATTTGATTATAGAAATTCTACAGGACTGGAGAAACAGACTTTTGGAGCACACAGACAAAACCTTATGTGCACCAGGACCAGGAGAATAGAGCAGTGACCCCACAAGAGATTGACCCAGACTTGCCTGGTGAGTGTCCAGGAGTCTCTGGCGAAGGCTGGGTCAGCGGTGGGTGGCCTGCTGTGGGGGCAGGGGCACCGAGTGCAGCAGCGCACGCACAGGGCCTTTTGAAGGGGTCGCCTGTCTTCATTACCTCCACCAGAGTTTGGTCTCAGGTCAAACAACAGGGAGGGAACACAGCCCTGCCCTCAAACAAAATTGGATTAAAGATTTACCAAGCATGGCCCCACCCAGCAGAACAAACCCTAGTTTCCCCAGTAGTCAGTCTCTCCCATCAGGAAGCTTCCATAAGCCTCTGATTCTTATCCCTCAGAGGGCAGAAAGAATGAAAACCACAATCACAGAAAACTAATCAAATTGATCACATGGACCACAGCCTTGACTAGCTCAATGAAACTATGAGCCATGCTGTGTAGTGCCACCCAAAACAAAAGGGTCATTCTGGAGAATTCTGACAAAACATGGTCCACTGAAGAAGGGAATGGCAAACAACTTCAGTATTCTTGCCTTGAGAACCACATGGACAGCATGAAAAGTCAAAAAGATAGGACACTGAAAGATGACAGACTTTATATTCTTGGGCTCCAAAATCACTGCAAATAGTGACTGCAGCCATGAAATTAAAAGATGCTTGCTCTTTGGAAGAAAAGCTATGACCAAACTAGACAGCATATTAAAAAGCAGAGACGTTACTTTGCCAACCAAGGTCCATCTAGTTGAAGCTATGGTTTTTCCAATAGTCGTGTATGGATGTGAGAGTTGGACTATAAAGAAAGCTGAGTGCCAAAGAATCGATGCTTTTGAACTGTGGTGTTGGAGAAGAATCTTGAGAGTCCCTTAGGCTGCAAGGAGATTAGACCAGTCCATCCTAAAGGAAATCAGTCTTGAATATTCATTGGAAGGACTGATGCTGAAGCTGAGACTCCAATACTTCGGCCACCTGAAGTGATGAACTGACTCACTGGAAAAGACTCTGATGCTGGGAAAAGTTGAAGGCAGGAAAAGGGGATGACAGAGGATGAGATGGTTGTATGGCCTCACCGACTCCATAGACATGAGTTTGAGCAAGTTCTGGGAGTTGGTATTAGACAGGGAAGAGCAAATTTGTCTAGAGAAGTGAGAAAATGCAGAAACAAAGGAAGACAGTCAAGCAAGATGAAATAATATTTTAGCCATTTAACAAAGTCAACAAGCTTTAGTCTTTTGGTGTAACCAAAATCCCTGTGGGATGCATCCTCTAGGTCAGTCAAGGGAATTGTACAGCTCCCAGGATCCATGTTTAGATGTAACACTGTCCTCAGAAAAATGCATACTTGTTTCACCTTTTTTATAATAGAAAGATGAAAACTTTCCTGGTAGCTGCCTCCATTTCTATCACCTCAATACACATTTCGAAACTTTAGGTAATTGGTGTATCTTAATTTACGTCTCTCCAAACACAGACCGTGAAAAAATAATTTGAATGAAATAATTTATCTGGGAAGCACCATGGAAAATGGTAGGAAACTAGCATAAGGAGGAAAACAGAGAGTGAATTACACTCTGGATAAGGGAGTTCCATCCTGCCAGGGATCCTTTCGGAGACTGCAGAACACAGGGAAATCTAGGAGGTCTCGATAGCCTTCACTTCAGTCTTACCCTTCTCTAGGTGATAGTACTCTCTGGTACTTCCATCAGCCATGCTACTGGTCAAGAACCTCATGTTGGCTGCAGAAACTCGCAGACATATCCTCCCTAGATGCAGGAGATTTAGGTAGGAAGTTGATGACAGATAAAGAAACTATTCACTGAAGTTACAGATGATATTTTGGGTGGGCCAACTAGGACAGGACACCAATAGTGTCTGCTACAAAGTCCATTCCCAAATAATTCACCATCAGGGTTAATTTGAAAATAATATTTAGCTTAGGCTTTTTAGTTATGCTGAATAAATACTGGAGTGTCAACTTTCATGGCCACTATTGTCTCTATAAAGGACTTTTGGGTTTATACTGATGGAATGAGACAAAGCTAAGTAGATAGTTGATTTTCATCACTATCACTTTAACTTTCCAGGGTAGTGATATATTAAAAAAAGATGAAATATAGATAAATCTGGTATTCTAATTGGAGAAGGCAATGGCAACCCACTCCAGTATTCTTGCCTGGAAAATTCCATGAACAGAGGAACCTGACAGGCTACAGTCCATGGGGCCACAAACAGTTGGACATGACTGAGTGACTTAGCACACACACACAGTATTCTAATAACTGATTGATTTTTCCATCTTCACTAATACATCCCATCACCATGCTTCATTCCTCTCAAGTTTTGATTTTTACTATTCTTATTTTTCTTATTAAACTCACTTGCCTCTGCAATACAGATACATTGATATAAAGATATAATGTCACTCTTACCACTACCATTTTTTTAAGTGACAAAATATTTAATAATTTTAATGGCTTTATTTGCTTTACTCATCTATCTATATCCATATATGATTTATCTATGAATCTATTCTCTCTCTTTATATTATTTGCCAACCCAAGTGAAACTGAGTTATAGACATCGTGACTTTTCACTCCTAAATAATTCAGCATTCATTTTCAAAAAACTCATGCAATCCTCTATCAAACTCAATATGTTTAACTTTGTGAAAGAATGCTATATAACATAATAATGCTATATAAGATCCTTATTGAAACTTTCCATATTTTCACAATAATACCCTTTGTAATTCTTAGACTGTTTGTTAATTTAGGATAAACATAATCATGCATTATAATTAATTGTCAATTATGATAGCAACTCTTTAGATTCCTTAACTTAAAGTGTTTCCCTCACTTATATTTTTCTTGGTTAATCATGGCAGTAAGGCCTAGGCCATATTTAAAACAAAGCAAAAAACTGAAACCTTTATTTTGTGATAATTTTACATCTACAGAAAAGTTGCAGCTACATCCAGAAAGACTGCTTACATTGCCCTTTCCTCTCCATTTTTAACATCTTATATTACATGATGCATTTTTCAAAACTGAAAAATCAACATAGATGCATTACTTTGCTTATCTGAATTTCTTCAATTTTCAGGTTAAGGTCCTCTTTCTGTTTCTGGATTCTATCCAGTTGCCACATTGTAATTACTTGTCTTGTCTGTCAAGTCTCCTCTGTCTTGAGGAATACTGAACAGGTATTCTGTAGAATGTTCCCAATTTGAGTTTAGCCTTTATTTTTTCAGTTAGGCTAGGGCAATGGGTTTTTCAAAAGAGTACCAGAGGTGAAGAACCTTTCCCATTGCTTCTATCACAGATCTTTATATCAACATGCTCTCATTGCTGAGGTTAACAGTCACCGTTTGGTTAAAGTAATGTTGGCCAGATTCCTTCATTGTAATGTTAGTATTTTCTCCTTCTTTACCCTGTTTTTAGAGGTAAGTCACTAAGTGTAGAACACTCTGGGGCATGGAGGGGTGGAGGGTAGGGTAGACAGAGTTATAGAGGGCCTGGTGACTGGAATTAAATTTCACCTCCTATAAGGTACAATATCTATATATATTGTTTGTAGTTCTTCTGTGTAGGAGCTTTGTCCACCGGTTTATGTATATAATCATTAATTAATAGCAGTATAGATTTGTGTACATTTCTTTTATACTTTGGGTTATAATCCAGATTTACCTTATTAATTTTATAGTTTCTATTGTTCTAGCTTTGGCCATTGGGAGCTCTTTCAGCTGGCCAGTTTCTTTGACAGCCATATTTTATATTCCCCTTGATCTTCATTCTGCCTTTTCCTCAAATATCATTTCTATACTATCTCATAGGATAGAAATTCAACTCAAACCATTAACTTTCAGTATGACATAGAACCAAGAAGAATACTGTTCAGTTCTGTTTATAATTTTATAAATCTGCTTTTCATCATTTGATTTCTCCAACAAATTATTTTGACATATGAGACATTATTAAAATCTATTTACTATGGTGAAAATTAGAACACATAGAATATAAAAAATAAACTATCAAGCCATCTGTTGGAGAAATCTTGATACTTAAAAGGACTTTCCTTTCCCTGACACTTGTACTTTTCTCCTACCTCTCATATGCTGCTCTAAATATGACAGCTGCCATGGGTGATTAGATTCTTCACCTGCAAAATCTAAATTTCACATGCTTAATATATCATATTATCTAAAATAATATAGTCATAGGAAGGCTACCTATATTTTACTTGGATATACTTGTATGTTGGCAACATATATGCCACTACAGTGCAGAGGAAGCTCAATACGTCAATTGCATTTGATGGAGGACTTACTTATTGCTTTAATTTCTCAAAAGGGGCATGGATATTTTTAAATACTTTTGTCTCATTTTCAGTTGCCTACTCAGTGTCAAGTGGCTTATTACAAAAGCAAGTTGATTTATAAAAAATGTTTAATATGATGGCTGTTGATTGGAATTTATTAAAGGACATGGTAACAAAAGCAAGGTTGAATCTACGCCATAACTTATCTGCTTTTTAAATGGTTTTTCATGTAGCCTTTGTCTATTACATATAAAGAACATAGATATAAAGTGATAGAATGAAATGGTACAAAGTTTAGAATCTATCTCCACTATTTAATATTTTCCATCAGTATAGAATAGAGAAAATAATAATTTTTAAGGTCATTATAGTAATTAAATAAATTTAAGTGAATACTTAGTATTTTTATTTAGTAATCTGTCAAGCAGTGGTAGTCATATTTAAACTTTTGTATATTAATACACATACATTTATTTTTTCTAAAAATTAAATAAGTTATTGTCATTTTAATGAGCACTTTGTAATTATTCCAGATGGTGAATCAAACCATGAATGATCATTCGTTGAACAAAATCCTCCTGGGCAAGAATGCCCTTTGCCTGTTGATTGAGGATTGTCCTGGCCTTGAACCCACTTGTCTATTGCCACCTCCCTGTCCTTTTCCAGAGGGATTACCACCTGTCCTCTCAGTGTTGTTATTGGGAGAGAGTAGGGGAGGTGAGGGCTTCCCTGGTGGCTCATATGGTAAAGAATCTGCCTGCAATGTGGGAGACCTGAGTTCGATCCCTGGGTTGGTAAGATTTCCTGAAGAAGGGAATGGATACCCACTCCAGTATTCTGGCCTGGAGAATTCCATGGACAGAGGAGCCTGGCAGGCTACATTCCATGGGGTCACAAAGAGTTGGATATTACTGAGCAACTTTCACTTTCAGGGGGAGGTGAATAAGAAATACAAAATAAAACAGGGACATTTACAACCATATTCATTTCTTAATCCTTCCTAATAAAGTCAAACACATTTTTAGTAGAGGAGACTGAAGCCCGTCTGAAACACAGTTATGCTGTCGCTTTGCTAATTCTTTTCCCAGGTATGGCTTATCTTGAAAGTCATTTTCATTTGATATTGCTTCCAGAAAGTGATAGGGAGACTATGGAGACCATAGTGAACTCATGTTCTGTGATCTTAAATCCCTAGGTATGAACTTTTGTTTTTCTTGGTGTTCTATGCTTGCAAGTTTCATCTTTGGAAGCTATATGATTTTATTAGAGTTAATGGAATATAATAGGTTCAAAGTTACCTTGCAATGAATCTAATCATATCAGTGTTTTAGAAAGATAAGTATTGTTTCCATAAGTGTGTAAAATTACTGAGGGCTATTCTAAACAGTGTGAAACTGCAAAATCATCATAATAACACCTGCTGTTGCCCACACACATTTGCTATATTATTTCCTGAACCTTATGAATATGTATATATATTTTGCATATCATATGTCTAGTCTACTTAAAATACTTTTTAAGTTATTGAAAAATGTCTAATATTGTGTATAAAAACGATTTACTCTCAAGGACATGATTGAACCACTATAGCAAATACATACTTACCTAGTCTAAAATTAAAGGAAATACTCTTAGCTATTAGACTGGTAAGAACTATATAGTTATACTTAAAAATGAATCCTGAGTATAAGAAAGATAATATGCATGAGCTAAATTATAGAAGATCAACACATTTCCTTTTGCTTTATGATATATGGCATATTTTGTTTTGAATATTAAATATTCTAAGAGTCTTTTCCCAAATTGTTTTTGTAATTTTATTTATTTACTTTCACCTGTGCTTGGTCTTTACTGCTATGTGGGCTATTGTCTAGCTGAAGCGTGGTGCCAGAGGTTGTTTTGTTGCTAATTTGTGTCCACCTCTCGGCAACCCCATTGACTGTAGCCCACCAGGCTTCTCTGTCCTTGGGATTTTCCAGCTAAGAATACTGGAGTGGGTTACCTTTTCCTTCTCCAGGGGACCGTCCTGATTCAGGGAACAAACCCAGGTCTCCTTGGATTCTTTACCGACTGAGCCAGCAGGCCTGACGCAGAGGCTTCTCTTGCTGTGGAACATGGGCTCTAGGGCTGCGGTAGTTGCAGCTCCTGGCTCTAGAGCACAGGCTCAGTAGTTGTGGCCCACGGACGTAGCTGCTTCCTGGCATGTGGGATCTTCCAAGCCCAACAATCAAACCCTGTCTCCTGCATTAGTGGGTGGATTCCTCACCACCGAGCCACCAGGGAAGCCCATCTTTCCCCAGATTGTTTTGTGTATGTGTAGACAATGTGAAAAAGAAAAGTAGACATCACAGCTAATCTTCACATTTTCTGATAATTTAGTTAAGTATACTTCTACCAAGATCATACAATGCATATAGGTTTGTTAGCTTCTTTGGCTTTATTCACAATTTTGTGTGGAGAGAGAAGATTCTTTCAATAATATTGAAACTATTACAAACGGCTTATAAATAGCAATGCACAAAATCTCGTTTCCATTTCTCTGCTCATAAACAACATAACCATAAATGTAATCTCTTGATAGTTCACATATTTTTATAAAACCTTATATATTATTAAACACATCAAATAATAGTAAAGAAAACAGAGCCCACTTCTATACTCAATATATTAGAATGCAGTTCAAATTAGATTGTAATAATAAAATAAGTAAGCCAAAGTATATACTACCCACTTTATTCAAATTGTGTGTAAAGCACATATTATATACCTTTTTAAAAGAGACAATTGTTACACTGACTATACATCTAAGTATAAGATTAATATTGATTTTCACTTGATCTTTAGTTATTTTCCTCAGTATATGAATAGGAAAGCTAATACTCATTATAAATCCATAGATTTTTGTTTAGTTTTGAAAACTTGTTATAAAACCAAAACTAAAGAAATAAGCAAAGAAATTCAGAGCTGTGCCCTCCAATATCACTTTAAATTTATACTAGTATGTGATTATAATAGAAAGTTTTGTTATAGTCTTCCTCTAAAAGACTCCATCATTTCTCAGCGAAATGAAGACAAATTCATATCATGACCTATGGTTATGGTAAAGATCTGTATCATCCATCAGCAGATAATCTAAGAAGGTCAGACAGAAAGTGATAGATGTAGTCTTGTACTAGGGGCAGGAAAGTGAGAACATCCATGGTAAAAAAAGGATCATTGCTGGGCAGTAAACTGAAGTGAGTTAGAATCAGGGAGACGTAGCCACATTACATTTGACCCGAAATAGTATATTGGAACAGTGATACACTTGAATATTTAATTTATCAATGTGAACAAAAAGACTAAAGCGTACTTAGATATGAAAAACTAACTTAGATCTGACTTTTCCAAAAAGCTAAATTTATTTTAGAAATGTAGTGTAAATGATTTCCAGTGCCTAAAAATAATTAAAAAACAAAGCTATAAGCATTTAGAAAACTCTTTCTATAGGTTTTTACTAATATTTTTCCAGAGCTACATTTTATAAATAGTTTTAGAACAGATATAAAATAAGACTTGCAATAAAAAAAAAACCAGTAAAAAAATTAAAAGTTATAAGCATGAAGAAAGGGTTTTGCATTAGTAAAATTTCATTTGATAGGAGTAGTTCCCTACAGGACTTCTCTGGCTTTACAATGGTTAACATTCCACCCTTCCACTGCAGGGTATATGGATTCAATTCCTAATCCAGGAATTAAGATCCCCATGCTACATGCCTGCTACGTGGTAAAAAAGAAAAATAAAATGTTACTAAAAACTTGTTCTCTGGCTTTTTAAAGACTTTAAAATTTCAAAAATGCCAATATCCAAAAAAAATCTGCAAAAAGATTGTTTCTCTACTGTCTATATTAAAGTTCTCTCACTTTGTTTTAAAGTAGCCCTAATTGGAAAACCTATTTCTGTGATATAAATGCCAGGAATAAAATAACTCTGTATTTTAGGTATTAATTTAAAGAAAAGATCTTAAATCTCATGACAACTAGAGAGCTATTTAATAAAAGATTAGCTATTATAGGTTAGCTATTTAATAAAATTAGATTTTTTCTTACCACTCCAGGATAAATTCCAAATTGATTAGAGAATAAAATGTAAAAAATGAAACTATATATGAACTATAAGAAAACTGGTGAATGGAAGAATATTTTAGAAAAAAACACAATAAGCTAAGTCAAAACCAAACAGCAAACTGAAAAATAATAGTTCCAATTTATAAGAAACTGAGTTTATATCCCTATTCACCAGGAGTTATTAAATATCAAGGAATAAAGAACAACCTGTAACATAATGAATAAATGATATAAACTGAAAAAAAAAGTCTCCTTAAACATTAAAAAAATTACTTTCTCACTTATAGTAAGAGAAAGATGAATAAATGTTTTATTTCATCATTTTGGTAAAATTCCAAAAGCATGACAAAATATTTTGTTAATAAAGCTATGAAGAAATTTATAGTCTCATACACTGCTGATGAGGTTAGGGGGGGGAAGGCATTACATAAATGGAGGAATAGTTGGTAACATTAGTAAACTTTACACAGTGCAAATCCCCCTTGATTCCACTTCTGGGAATCTATCACCAAGATACTTTGGCAAAAATATGAAATGACTTATAATCATTATGATACTCTTCTTAAAAACAAATGACTGAAAAAATCTTAGGCTCTTTCAATAAGGAACCCAGTGATTAAATCCTGTATATAATGCAGAAGGATACTCTGTAGCTATAAGGAAGAATGAATATTATCTTTAGAGAGTGATAAAATGTGATTTCTATTATATATAGGCATACCTCATTGTACTGCACTTTAGAAATACCACATTATTTTCTAAACTGAAGGTTTCTGACAACCTTGCATCAAGCAAATAAATTGGTGCCATTTTTTCCCGAAAGTCCTTGCTCATTATGAGTCTCTGTGTCACATTTTGGTAATTCTTGTCATATTTAAAACTTTATCATTATTATTATTATTATATTTGTAAAGGTGATTTGTGTTCAGGAAGCTCTGATGTTTCTACTACAACTCACTGAAGGCTCAGGTGATGGTTAGCACTGTTTTAGCAACACTCTTAATAATTATGTGAAGTTAAAGAATACTGTAAACAATGTTGAATAAATTTATTTCATTGTTGTCTGATTTGTTATTTTGAATAAACTCAGTGGCAAGAAAAAAAAAAGCTTTTGGAAAAATGGCTTTTACTTTTTTAGTTCCAGTGGGAGAATGTACTTTTAAGTAATTTCTTAAATTGGCATATTTGTGATAATTTTATTTTAATAAAAATATATGGAGTAATCAATTTAGGAATGTGTTTTTAAGCAACATATTTTCTTACAAAGATATTTCACAGACTTTATGTATATACTTGGGTTTTTTGGTAGGAAAGTGATGATATATTATTTTTTTTTAACTTTTCTGAATTTATGTAATAATAATGAAATATAACTTGGGTTTATATTGTATTTTTATCAGACTTTGACAAACATAATTTATGATAATGAATTATACTATTATCAGGAAAATAATATTATCTTAAAATGCTGATTTTTCTGTATTCATGTGAGCACATAGAATCAGATAAAAATGAGGCCACTTCAACACATGAATTTAATTATCTATCATTATTACTACAATCACCTAACACCGAATTCCCATATGCCATGCCTACTTATCCCAGAAGGAAAGTGTTCCTACTTCTAATTTGTAGCATTTTTAATTTGTCTGATTAACATTTGCTTCCTTTGAATTATAAACAAATTTTAATAATAACCTTATGATTAGTGAATGACTTTTTCTAACTCTAAATGAGAATGAAAAAGAATGTAGATGTCAAGTACATTGGAATATGACCTCTAGCTAATTAAATTAAATTATCTAACACTTTTGAGCAAATTTACAAAGAACTTTCATATACTTTATCTTCTATGATAGCTGCAAAAACCCTGTGAAAATCTCACCTCCATTTTACAGATGGGAAAAGTTAATTTCTGAGAGTACATGAACTGTCCAAGGTCATATAATAATAACTTGGATTCAGACTAAATTCAGTTTCCATATCTAGTTATTTCCTATTGTTCTACTGTAGCTCCTCATTATAAGTAAACATTTTATTATTGGAAAAATATACGCTTGATCATTTTTAGATAGCACTCTCAATTTAACACTGTGCCTTCAGAGGTAGGTATGATGTTTGTTGATAAAAAATGGCACTATTAAAATTGTGTTATTGAATTTTTAAGCAGAATAACCAATCAGTTTTCTTGTACTAAGCACATTATTTAGACTGTTCCTCCAGTGTAATTCCAAATCTCTGTAACTGCTGATATGTATTTTACATTTAGGTAGATAGAAAGTATATATATACATGTAAATTAGTGTATATATAAATTATATATAAATAAGACATATCTATTATACATTATTTACATATATAGATTTGTTATATACAATTTATTTATGAACCCTTTAAGTTAGGATTTACTTTATATAAATGAGATGCTATAGAGGACAAGTGATATTTAAGATTCAGCACTTCCCATATTTTTTTTAATCAGTTGTAACACTTTAACAGAAGACTGTCATTCCTGAAAATGAATAAAGCAAAAGAACTACCTAGAGCTAGTAATTAAGTAGTGCAGCTAAACTGGAGAACAGCTGATATGTAAGTGTTGGCAGATATTTTAACTAATCGTATCTCACCTTCCTTTAAATCCCTATAAGCAACAGGGAAAATACACTACTGGAGAAACAGTACACAACTGCCCATGCCCGACGTCCAAGAGAAGCTCACTGCAGATTGGAATGACTGGGAGCTATAATAACCACATGCAAGCATCCTCATTCTGTCATTTATACATGTAACATGATCTGGAATAGCAAAGTTCATTTTAAAAAGTTGTGTTTTATACAGAAAATCAAATATAAAATAAATCAGAGTGCTTTAAATGCCTGGGTAAATTTGAAGTCCGATGTGGAAAAAAAAATGCCATCAAAACAGGGATTTGATATTTGGGATGATTTCCTGATAACATATTATTTGCTTTACAGAGTCATAAGGAACCTTCTTGATCAAAGTGGCAATGGAAGGCAGTAATGATGAGCCATACTCTTTGGAAGGCTGCACCTAACTTGTGAATTATTTCTCTTCATACGAGTTTTGGAGAATAGATATCTTTGAAGTATATATTGTCACCTACTAATAACATTCAAAATAAGTCATAGCAAGAGAGTTGCTTTATGTAATTCATGAAAATTATTAGGATAAAAAGAAAGGCAGAGTATTTAATTCATGATAGTCAACAGGGGTTATTTTTACCTATAAAATTCAATTTTATTATTTCTGTTATTGATGTAAAATTTATGGATAGTGAAAGTCAAATGATACAGAAAACATGCAAAAAGAAGCAGCATCACATATCCTTTCTGAGTCAGTTTGTTTTCTACCTCTCTGTAGACACAATGATTTCTCAATGTGTGCATTTCTGATTCTGTTTATCTCCATAATACTAAGTCATTTTTAATACTAGCATTTCTTGAAATATGAATGCTAGTTAACATTTTTTGTTACTACTTTCTATACAGATTAAACTATTTTTTTAGAAAAAATAGATAAAACTATCCTTTACAATAGATAAAACTAAAATAGAACACATATAGTTCAAGTCATCTCTTTCACTTTAATGTCAGGTTATATAAGCTAACTTTAGTCATTTTTATAATCAAATACTATTCTGGAAACTTTGTCTCATGAATTCATGGTTTTGTTTACTCATCATATAAACATTCACATATAAAAAACCAGAGCAAAATGATATATATTCATAAACATCATATTGCTGTTCAGTTGCTAAGTTGTATCCAACTCTTTGTGACCCCATGCCAGGCTGACCCCACTGCAGCATGCCAGGCTTCCCTGTCCTTCACTATCCCTCGGAGTTTGCCCAACTACTGTCTGTTGAGTTGGTGATGCCATCCAACCATATCATCCTCTGTTGTCTCCTTATCTTCCTGCTCTCAATCTTTCCCAGCTTCAGGGTCTTTTCCAAAGAGTAGCGTCTTTTCCAATGAGTCGGCTCTTAGCATCCGGTGGTCAAACGATTGGAGCTTCATCTCCAGCATCAGTCCTTCCAATGAATATTCAGGGTTGAATATTCCATATTACCTTTAGGATTGACTGATTTGATCTCTTTGCTGTCCAAGTGGCTCTCAAGAGTCTTCTCCAGCACCATAGTTTAAAAGGATCAATTCTTCGGCGCTCAGCTTACTTTATCGTCCAACTCTCATATACATACATGACAACTGGAAAAACCACAGCTTTGACTATATGGACCTCTGTTGGCAAAGTAATGTCTCTTCTTTTTAATAGGCTCTCCAGGAAGGCTGGAGAAGGGATAGGTTACCCACTCCAGTATTCCTGGGCTTCCTTTGTGATTCAGCTGGTTAAGAATCCGCTTGCAATGCAGGAAACCTGGGTTTGATCTCCAGATTGGAAAGATATCCTGGAGAAGGGAAGGGTTATCCACTCCAGTATTCTGGCCTGGAGAATTCCATGGACTATACAATTCATGGCGTCGCAAAAAGTCGGACTGAGAGACTTTCATTTACTCCAGGTTTGTCATAGCGTTCCTTCCAAGGAGCAAGAATTTCATAGCTGCAGTCACCATCTGCAGTGATATAGGCTTAGCTAATATATTTGAATATACATAATATCTGTTTATATATTTGAGGTTGAATTATCTTAATTGCCAGCATCATATTTTTGTATATAAGGATATGTGTAAAGTATTGGCGGGTGGTAAAGAAAGCACCTGCCAATGCATGAGAGGCAAGATTCACAGGTTCATCCCCTGGGTCTTTAAGTCCCCTGGAGAGAGAAATGGCAACCGACATCAGTATGCATGTGGAAAACTTTATATGCACTGAAGTCTGGTGGGGCTTCAGTGAGCAAGTGAGCAAGTGTGGATGCACGCCCACTCACACACACACATATCGTTCTTAAAATTATGATATTTTCTTACATAATCAGAATAGTATTTTTCTATTTGAGAAAATGATTTTTTATATAATTCCTAGGCCGTATTTAAATGTGCTCAAATGCCATCAACTTTAGATTTCTTTAAAATGTGGCCAGCCTGCAGGCCCTCCCAGCTCAAAGGCGTGGCATTAAGGAACAGCACCCGGTTGGCCGGGAAGCTGTGGAAGGCGGGGCTTCTGTAGCTTCGTCAGCAGCCTGAGTGCGCATGCCCAGCTCCTGCGTGCGCTCGCTTCCAGGCCATGGCGGCCGCTGCTGCGGCCGCTGGTTCGCCCGCCATGCAGCTCTTCCCGGGCCTGAACGCCTCCTTTGGTATCTCTTTATGCCCGTTACATAAGGTAAGACTGTTAGCACACCTTCCTTCCCCCTCTTTTACTAACTTTTTCTCCCCTGCCGTCTACTCTTTTAGAGTGCAAGTTAAAGAGAAATTATGGTGAGGAAACAGCGGCATGGGGCAAATGAAGGTCTGAGGCCAACTCTTGTCCGGGGCCCGATTTGGAAACGGACTGAGGTTCATTTTGAGGGTCTGTCGTCTTGGGAGAAGTGGCCCGGAGTCACATATGGAGAGGAAGGGCGTCGGGTTGGGCAGAATGGGTGCTTGAAGAGCCAAGCAGTTACAGGGCAATCCCAGGCCTCGGCTGGGCCTTCCTGCACCGCTCTGCCAGGTGCTCTTCATCGCGGTTGAGGGCTTGGGGGCAAGGCGGGGCCGCCCGCCTGGCCGGTGTTGTTACCGCAGGCTCGCTGGGTGGGACGTGGCTGTGCACTTAGGCCGCGGCAGCTTCCCTGAGGCTGTGAGAAATTTCCGGAAGACACTCAACTGAAAACTCAGAAGCCAAGGCTGCTGTTGGAAGGCCAGAGCAAATGCCTGGGCTCCTGGGGGTGGTCTGCGCCCACAGGTGGTCGCAGCAACTGCTGGGTCACGAGCTGAGCTGAATTGGAGACAGCTGTGACACGGTCACGCCCAAATGAAAGTAACGGTGAAGCCCTTAATTCAGTCAACGTAAATATGAGGCTAAACAAGAGAAAATGTCACTTCCCCAAATATTCCATTTTCCCGCATGGGACAAGGAGAGGGTGGGAGTCAGAACATCGGAGAAGACGTGGGAATTGTCTTACTGGTGAGAGAAACTGGAACAAAGCTCCTGGGGCAGGGGCGAGGATCACATACTGAGTCTGTGTGGAGAAAAGTGTCTTCAGGGCCCCTGCCCCCATAAGGCCTCAGCTGAGCTCGGCTCTGCCGGGGCGGCCTCCACACGGAGGAACTGAATGCAGGGAAGAATAAGACATGGGTGACCAGGGTGCCTGGTCCTTGCTTGTTACTCCCTTTAGCGCCTCCGATGCCTTGACCAATCTCTAAGTCTGCCCCCACACACACTGCCGTGAGTTTTTGTCCAACAGCCAGACTCCTCACACTAGCGCTCATTCTCCACTCTTACCAACGCTAAACCTCTGCCTCTCGAGATTGGAAATCTGTTGGAAGATTCAGGTGACTGGGTCTGAATTAATCCTTTGGTCTCTATAGAAGTTGGCCAAGAAAATTGCTGTGTTTCTCAACTGTGGGTGAGGCAAAATGTTTGGAGTCCATTGTCAGCGAATCTTCAGAAGATCACGAAGGATGCAGCTCTTGAGAAAAATGTGACGCTCAGAACTCTGGGGACTGGCATGGAAAGGTTTAAAGTCAGCCCCATGGATGTCCTTGATCTTCTAAATGTCTTAACTAGGGGCTGCCACTGCAGCCGTATCACTGGTCCATTGGTGGATACATGGCTGTTCCTTTTCACTTAGGGGACTGTATGTAGTATTCTGGAGACACTAAGATTCAGCACTTACAGAACATGCGACAATCACAGTAAAGAAGCTGGAGGAGACTGATAATTTGAACAGAAAAAAGTGAATTATAACAGTTAAGAAAATTCTGATGCTTCACCATACATCAATACACTCACACACTCATGTAGTTAAGCAAGGACAACAATGAATTCTGAATAACAATGAAACATTTTCCTTATATATCAATAGTTAAATGGTAGGATTGTTAGTGACCTAGCAAACAAATTGGAAGAAATTTCTTTCAGTGTATTTTAACAATATAAAAAGAGGGAGAAGCTCACGTGTGATACATTTAGATTAATTTTAAGGAAGAAAATGAACATAGAATACAAGCAATGAATAAATAAAATACACCTGTGTATTCAGACAAAAAGAGCTTACCAAAATCCAGGAAGTATTGAGAGACTCGAAACACAGCTGGTTCTAGGCATTTATTTGTGTATTTGTGTATATGTGTATAGGACATATTACAGTATATGTCCTAATGCACTGGCATGAGAGCAAGGGGGAATATGTACCAGGTTATGGACAGGTTAAGTTAATAATGTAGCAGAGGTGGGGGTGGATTATATGGGTGAAGATCAGGGAGAAAGGCGAAAGAGAGAGCCAGCCCAATAAGAGAAAAAGAATGGGGCAGCCTCTAAAGAATCACGATTAACATGCTTTGTCTATTAAAATTAACATTAATCTTAATCATTTATCTCAGTTGTTTTCAATTAACATTGGTTAATTTTTAAAAATACCAATGGAATAATATTTTTGCAGAAGACATAAAAACAGTTATTAAAAGCTCAGCTTTTAGAGCCAACCTCACTACATTAAAATCTTGATCCAGCGCTTACTAAGGAATATAACTTTGAACAAAGTACATATACTCTCAGTTCTTTAGTTTCTTAACCTGTAAAATATGAAATAGGACCTGCTTCCTAGGACTGTATTGAGAATCAAATGATTCACAACATGAAAAGATCATAGAATAGTAGTGCCTGGATAATAGTTCTCCATAAATGAGGGTTGCAGTTGTTATTATTATTATTGCAGTTGTTGTTTTTACATATCCAATGTCAGAACTCTTGTGCCACTCAAAACAGACTGTTCATAGTATGGCAGTGTTTTTGTTTTGCTCTATTTCAATGTGCTTCAAAATAGTGGCTTGCCTTTGTTACACAGTGTGTAAGTTGTTTTGTTTTGGAGTTTTTAATTTCCTTTTAGGTGTTTGGAAAAGCAAGAAAATTCTTTCAGTGTCACAACAAATTCTAGCTTCCTTATTCTGTTTCTATATGGGATGAAGTTTTTGAGCACATTCTCAAATTCCGCTAAAAGAGATTTCTATTCTGGAGTCTTTTATTATAAGGACTGCAGAATCTCTCTCATACCTGTAGGATTCTTCCTTCTTTCCTTCCTCCCTTCCCTCCCTCTCGCCTTCCTTCCTATACCTCTCTTTTCTTTCCTCCTTTCTCTTCCTTTCCTCTTTTCATCTTGAGAAAAGTTCTCAAATTTCATTTATTTCCCTGCTTTTCATCATAATTTTTCTGAAGTATGTCTTTTCAAGATTGAGCTCAGTGATAGAACTTGATTACATCATGTCTGTAAGATACATAATGATTTCATTTGCAAACTAGCTGGATGCTGGTCTGAATTAGATTGAATATCATTTTTTTCTGAAAACTTTAGTATCATCATTTCTTGTTTCATAACATCAAGAGTCATCAGTGGAAAGTCTTGGGGAGGTCTAATTCTTTGCTTTGTAGGAGGCCTGTTTTCATAAATTTCCAAAGAATGTTACTAGGTCCCCCCGACCTTTTTTTAAATGAGTCCTGCTTGATGCTGCTTGAACAGTCTCTGTGTGATAGCTACTTAGCTCTGTGATTTGCTTATGATCTTCTACTCCGAGCTAATTCTCATCTTTTTGTTCTCTCTTTCCCTTCCTTAATACTACTCATGACATATTCGACTGGCACAGCTAATCTTTTTATCATGTATTTTCTCCTTTTATTTTTATTATAATTTTAAAGAAATTGAAATATAACACATAACCCAAAAGGTACAGACAAAAGTGTAAAGCACAGTAATTATTACAAAGTGAACACACAGGGAAATAAATAGCACAAGTTCCCATCACATTTCTTCCCCCAAATTATGATCCCTACTTCCCATTGGTAACTATTGTTATAACTTTATATTATAGCAAATAATGTAATTTATCTGTACCTGTGTTTGAAATAGATATGTAAGTTAAAATCAAGCAGTGTGTATTCTTTGCATCTGACCTCTTTTCCTAAACATACTTATGACATTGTTACAGATTAAGTGTAGATGTAGTTTTAAAATTTTTTCAATATTATGTTAATTAAATAAATATACCACAGTTTATCCATTCTGTCATCAAAATTTTGTGTCTGTGTGTAAGTGCTGGGAATGATGATGCTACATTTTTCCTGGTGCCAAAGCACATACATTTTATTTGGGTATATATCAAGGAGTTGAATTGCTGTCTGATAGGTTATGTATATATTTAAACTTATATACGCCAAGCAGTATATAATGCCACACATTAATTCCAGAGTGTTTGTACGGATATCCAGATCTTCTTCGCCTGGGATAGGGCTATATTCTGACATACCCATCATAAACTGAAAATTATTATAAGTCAAAAATACATTTAATACCCTGACCTTAGGCTCACCTATCATAAATGTTCTCACAACACTTATATTAGCTTACAGTTGGGCAGACTCATCTAACACAAGGCCCGTTTTATAACAGAATGTCGCATATACCATGTGATTTATTGAATACTGTACTGAAAGTTATAAAAGGAATGGTTGTATGGGTACTGAATGGTTATGAGTGCTTTGGTTGTGTGCCCTCATAATTGTGTGGCTGCCTGGGAGCTTTTGTTGCCCAGCATCAGGAATGGGTATTGTACTGCACATGACTAGCCCAGGAAAAGATCAAAATTAAAATTCTGTGTAAGGTTTCTACTCAATCACATCTCTTTGATGCTGTTGTAAAGTAGAAAAATCTTAAACCATCATAAATCAGAGACTGTCCATATATTACCTCTAGTAGTGCATTGGATTACCTACTCTTCCATATGTTTAAACACTTGAAATTGGGGTCTGTGTAATGCTATCCCAGTTTTAATTTTCATTTCCCTGTTTACTAATAAAATTAAGTAGTTTTCTATACATTTATTGGTCATTTGATGACTAACTCATTTGCATTTCAAAAAAGATTGAATACTTTTTTTTTCAGAGTCAACTGCTATGTATTGAGTCAACCCTTTTTCAGTTGTATAAGTTAAGTATCTCCTGTGCTACAGTTTCCCCTTTCATACCCTTAATGATATATTTTGATGAAAAGGAATTATATATAGCATATTCAAATTTATCAAGTCTTTCCTTCCTCTTTTGTTCTGATGAAACTTTTTTCTTTTTTTATATTATGAAAACATTCCATATTATTTTAGAAGAATTATTTCCTTAACCACTTCACAGACCATCAAAATGTTTGTGCATGACATAAAGTATGTATTTTGTTCTTATATGGATATCCGATTGACTCATCACATTTTGGGAAAAATCTTGCTTTCCACACTGCTTTGCAGTACCAGCTTTATGATAAATCCAGTGTTTCCATAAGTATGGGTTTATTACTGGATCATCTTTCAGTACCAGATGCTTCTGTCTTTAACCATGCATCAGTGGTATACTGTGTTGAGCATTGTAGTTTTATAAGGTCTTCATAATGTTACTATAAGTCCTTCTGCCTTACAGGACTGTTTTTTTATTTTTTCCTGGTACTCTGCATTGCGTACATATTTTTTTTTTTTATTATTGTTTTTGCCATACATTGTCATGATATCACCATGCGTTTACATATGCTTCCCCTCCGGGTCCCCCCTCCCTCCTCCCTCCCTCCCCGGGAAATCTCGCTGCGCCAGTCCCGAGCATCAATCCTGGGCTGGCGATTGATTAGACACATGACAATTAACATGCTTCAATGCCCTTCTCCCATCTCATCCCACCCTTACCCTCATCCACAAAGTCCACAAGTCTATTCTATACATCTGTGTTCCTTTTGTTGTCTCCCATGTTGGGTTCTCATTACTGTCTTTCTAAATTCCATATATATGTGTTAATATACTGTATTGTTGTTTTTGCTTCTGGCTTACTTCACTCTGGATAACCTTCTCCAGGATAGATCACATCCTGGGCCATAAATCTAACCTTGATAAATTCAAAAATATTGAAATCATCCCAAGCATCTTTTCTGACCACAATGCAGTGAGATTAGATATCAACTACAGGAGAAAACCTCTCAAAACTTCCAACATATGGAGGCTCAACAACACACTGCTGAATAACCAACAAATCGCAGAAGAAATTAAAAATGCGTACATATTTTTATCAAAAGATATAAAGATTTTGCATTTGAGGTTGCTCTGAATCTATAGAATACATTGATGAGAACTAGAAACTCAAGTATATGAATATCCCTACATTTATTTAGACCCTTTGTAGACTTTCACATTGTTTTATAATTTTCTAAGTATACAATTTTTGGTATATCTATTCATAGGAGTTTGATTTATTATTAGATGTTTTGAGTCTGTATATTTGTATTTTTTAAATTAATGTCTGTTCTACTCAACTGTTGTTAGTAGAGAGAAATGAATTAATTTTAAATTATAGATCCAGTTACTTTTCTTGACCAAGGGATTTCAGTTTTTATGCCTATACTTGTGTCTGCTTTGTTAAATTTTCACTTATTTTTCTGTTTATTTAATCTAGGTTTTTTTGTTGTTGGCATAAAATTTGTTTCTTTTTTTTTTTTTAATTTTCTTTATTGTGTTGGTTTTTCCATACATTGACATGAATCCGCCATGGGTATACATATGTTCCCCCTCCAGAACCCTCTTCCCTCCTCCCTCCCGATTCCCTCTCCCTGGGTCATCCCGGTGCACCAGCCCCGAGCATCAAACCTGGGCTGGTGATTGATTTCACATATGATTTCACGTTTCAGTGCCATTCTCCCATATCATCTCACCCTTGCCCTCTTCCACAGAGTCCACTAGACTGTTCTGTACATCTGCGTTCCTTTTGCTGTCTTGCATGCAGGGTTCTCATTACCATCTTTCTAAATTCCATATATATGCGTTAGTATACTGTATTGTTGTTTTTCCTTCTGGCTTACTTCACTCTGGATAATCGGCTCCAGTTCCGTCCACCTGAGTAGAACTGATTCAAATGAATTTTTTTTTTAATGGCTGAGTAATATTCCATTGTGTATATGTACCACAGCTTTCTTATCCATTCGTCAGTTGATGGGCATCTAGGTTGCTTCCATGTCCTGGCTATTGTAAACAATGCAGCGATGAACATTGGGGTACACGTGTCTCTTTCAATTCTAGTTTCCTCGGTGTATATGCCCAGCAGTGGGATTACTGGGTCATATGGCAGTTCTATTTTCAGTTTTTTTTTAAGGTATCTCCACACTGTTCTCCATAGTGGCTGTACTAGTTTGCATTCCTACCAACAGTGTAAGAGGGTTTCATTTTTTAACCATATTATGAATTTTTGTTAGAGTCCATAAAATATTCTCTCTTCCAATAGTAACATTTGTAAATATTTCTGTGTGAATCTTTCCATGAACTAATACATTTTATTTGCATTTAGTTACAATAGTTATTGGTTAACATACACTGACTGTTGATGATCTCTATTGTACTCTAATTTCCTATTTTACTATTTTGTGCTCTTAATTTTAAGATTTTATTTGGTATTTTTTGTGTGGTGAAAGAAACAGCAGTGTTTATTTTAAGGTGATACACAGGGAAAAGGGGCTTCCCTGGTAGCTCAGCTGATAAAGAACCCATCTGTCAGTGAGGAGACATAAGAGAGGTGGGTTTGTTCTCTGGGTGGGAAAGATCGCCTGGAGAAGGAGATGGCAGCCCTCTCCAGTTTTCTTGCCTGAAAATTGCACTTGGAGAGAGCAGCCTGACAGACTCTTGTCCTTGGGGTCACAAAGACGCACCTGAGTGCACACGCATGTACAGAGAGGACAGGGGGGCTTGGACGTAAAACCACAAACTTCTTCTCTTAATTAAAAAAGATACTTTCCAGGTAAGGCTTTACTGGGGCCCCTGCTTCAGATTGAGGAGCAAGAACAAATGACAGGTTCCCTTGTTTGCTTGCTCCCTGGGTCGGGGAGGGAGTCAGTCTTGTTCCTTACGTGGGGTGAGGCTGGGATGAATGGGTCCAGGTGTCAGGCCAGAAGGGTAGCTTAGGTGGTTTGCCCACCTCTTAGGTGGTGGTGTGTGCAGTGGGCATGTGCAGTACTCTGCCATTGCCCTGGGCTCTAAAGAATTGGTAGTTGGGCTTTCTGGCCTCTTTGTATCTTTAGTCTAGAATTTACCCTGACTGTGCATGCATGCAGTTATTTTTGGTCCCATATATTTTCTTTCCTATTCTGTTGCTCAAGAAGAGGTATGTCCAGATACAAACATTGCAGCATTGCAGCAAAGGGCCCCAGATCCCAAGCCTGTCTCATTCCCCCCAGAGACTCATCACCCCTGTTTTCAAGGGATTAGGGAGTCAAAGCTCTCTTCTTCCTGCTGAAAAGACTGCAGACCCTCACCTACCCTAAAGGTATAGAATTCCCTTGCCAACTTTTCAAAGGATCTGTAGGGACCTGGGCCACCTTCTGGAATGGGCTGATTTCCATGAGCTGCCATGAGTCTTACTTCCTCTTGGAGTCTGAAAGACACGAACTTAACCAAAAGGTTAAACAAACAAGGGCCAAAAAGGAGAAAAGCAATAATAGCCTTTAAATGGCTCAGAAAGGAAAGGAACTGGAATCCCTTTACTGTTGACCAGGCAAGAGAGGCGATATCACCCCTGCCAAAATTATGACTCCATTCTGCCTGAGCACATATTTCACTAATATTAACTTTTACATTTCCTGTTGCATTGACACAAGTTGCAGCAGGAAGTATTAGTTATCACACAAACTCTACGTTGTTCTGCGAAGTGATACTCAGGAGCCAGACAATTGTCAAGAACTACATCAGCCAAGGAAACAAGAGGTCCCAAGTCTCATTAAGGCTTCAAATAGGAGACAACTGACTACAGAATTTTACTTATCTGTTGATGATGTCTGTCTTTATAATAGGTATCTCAGGTATTTTGCTGGATCACAGGTGTATTGTTCTTTTACTGTGACCTGTCAGGTATCTGGAGGTAAAAGCTTTAGTTTGGACAGTTGTCCCCAATAGATATCCCTTGCAGTTTGACCACAGTAGATGTGGTTCAGTATAGTTCAGTCGCTCAGTCATGTCTGATTCTTTGCAACCCCATGGACTGCAACAGGCCAGGCCTTACCTGTCCATCACCAACTCCCAGAGTTTACTCAGACTCACATCCACTGAGTCAGTGAGGCCATCCAACCATCTCATTCTCTATTGTCCCCTTCTCCTCCAACCTTCAATATCTTTCCCAGCATCAAGGTCTTTTCAAATGAGTTAATTCTTTGCATTAGTTGGCCAAAGTATTGGAGTTTAAGCTTCAGCATCAGTCCTTCCAATGAATATTCTGGACTGATTTCCTTTAGGATGGACTGGTTGGATTTCCTTGCTGCCCAAGGGACTCTCAAGAGTCTTCTCCAACACCACACTTCAAAAGCATCAATTATTCCACGTTCAGCTTTCTTTATAGTCCAACTCTTGCATCCATACATGACTACTCGAAAAATCATAGCCTTGACTAGATGGACCTTTATTGGCAAAGTAATGTCTCTGCTCTTTAATATGCTGTCTAGGTTAGTCATAACTTTCCTTCCAAGAAGTAAGCATCTTTTAATTTCATGACTGCAGTCACCATCTGCAGTGATTCTGGAGCCCCAAAAGTTAAAGTCTGCCACTGTTTCCACTGCTTCCAAGGAGCAAGCTTCTTTGAATTTCATGGCTGCAGTTACCATCTGCAATGATTTTAGAGCCCAAAAAGATAAAGTCTGTCACTGTTTCCATTGCTTCCCCATCTATTTGCCATGAAGGGATGGGACCAGATGCTATGATCTTAGTTTTCTGAATGTTGAGTTTTAAGCCAACTTTTTCACTCTCCTATTTCACTTTCATCAAGAGGCTCTTTGCTTCCTGCCATAAGGGTATTCTCATCAGCATATCTGAGGTTATTGATGTTTCTCCTGACGATCTTGATTCCTGCTTATGTTTCATCCAGTCCAGCATTTCTCATGATGTACTCTGCATATAAGTTAAATAAGCAGGATGACAGTATACAGCCTTGACATACTCCTTTCCTGATTTGGAACCAGTCTATTGTTCCATGTACAGATTTGACTGCTGCTTCCTGACCTGCATACAGATTTCTCAGGCAGGTCAGGTGGTCTTGTATTTCCATCTCTTGAAGAATTTTCAATTTGTTATCCACACAAAGGCTTTGGCATAGTCAATAAAGCAGAAGTAGTCGTTTTCCTGAAGTCTCTTGCTTTTTTGATGGTCCAGTGGATGTTGGCAATTTGATCTCTCGTTCCTCTGCCTTTTCTAAGTCCAGCTTGAACATCTGGAATTTCACAGTTCATGTACAGTTGAAGCCTTGCTTGGAGAATTTTGAGCATTACTTTGCTAGTTTGTGAGGTGAGTGCAATTGTGTGGTATTTTGAGCATTCTTTGTCACTGCCTTTCTTAGGGATTGGACCTTTTCCAGTCCTGTGGCCACTGCTGAGTTTTCCAAATTTGCTAGTGTATTGAGTGCAATACTTTCACAGCATCATCTTTGAGGATTTGAAGTAGCTCAACTGGAATTCCATCACTTCCACTAGCTTTTTTCGTAGTGATGCTTCCTAAGGCCCACTTGACTTCAGTTTCCAGGATATCTGGCTCTAGGTGACTGATCACATCATGGTAATTATCTGGGTCATGAAGATCTTTTCTGTACAGTTCTTCTGTGTATGCTTGCCACCTCTTCTTAATATCTTCTGCTTGTTAGGTCCATACCATTTCTGCCCTTTATTGTGCCCATCTTTGCATGAAGTACTCCCTTGGAATCTCTAATTTTCTTAAAGAGTCCTCTAGTCTTCCCCATTCTATTGTTTTCCTCTATTTCTTTGCATTGATCACTGAGGAAGGCTTTGTTTAAAATTACTTTATTGAGGTCCTTCCATTTTGGCCATAGTTGGTCCTGGGGGTGGGATCCCTCTTTCCACTTTTTAAGAATTTGGTCCCCAGGATTTATTTGTGAAGGAACTAGTATGTCCTCTGTTATTTTTAGTAGGAGCTGGCAGTGCTTGTGGGCATAGTCCTGGATTGCCTTCTGAACTTGTTCCAGGTTAATAATAGATCTCAAGGCCTTGTGCATATATTCATCCAATAGAACACTAATAGTAAGAAAAGGCCTCTCATAGTTCACTTCGATGGCTAAGTCTTGGAGCACTCAGTTGTACACTACTGGACCCTGAGGAGTGCAGTAGAAAGCAAGTTGGTCCAGGGTTATGAGTTTCTTGGCAGAGCTTTACTAAGGTTGTCTTTAAAGTATGGTTTATTTTCTCTACCTTCACAGAAGGGATAGTAGAGGTGTGGGGTGCCAAGCAGTGCGCAGCTTGTGGTTTATCCCTAGGGCTGTTGTGAGCCTCTGTGTGAGGGTTGACTTTAAAAAAGGCCCCATTATCACTCTCGAGGGACTTTGGAAGTCCAAACCAAGGAATTATTTCTTTTAAAAAGAACTCAATAGACAGCCATAGCCTTTTCAGATTTGATGGGGTAGGTTTCAACTCGTCCAGCCAAGGTATCACTATATCAGAAGATACTTACATCCTGATCATAGGGGAATTTGGGTGAAATTTGCCAGTCTTCTCCTGGATATGTCCCTTGGCATTGAATTGACCTGATTAATGAAGAGGGGGATTGGATGGATCTATGGATGCATATTAGTAAATCATAGGTGAGCGTTACATGTCTTATTGTTCTTTTAAGGCCCTTTCCTGAAAAAGACTTCTGCATCAAGTCCCGTGTGCATCCCTTTTCTTGAGTGGCATCATATAAGCTCTTAGTTTCCATTTTTGGGCCTTAAGGATTAGAACCTTGTCCTCCTTTTTATACCAGCCTGTGCTTCCTTTCTTATAGCCTCATTTTCAGCATTTTCTTGTTCCTGTGGGGAAGACTAGGGAATTCAGGGAGACCAATCACTAGAGCCATAGGTTCTTGAATTCAAGACGCATGTTTTGTAGTTTGATCAGCTTTGCTGTTCCCTTGTCTCAAAAAATTTCCATTCCTCTGATATCCCCTACAGTAGATTACTGCTACCTGGATTGGAATCTGCACTGCTTCTTAAAGAGCCAGAATCAAATCTTTATGTTTTATGGGGGGATTTCTAGCAGTTAACATTCTTCTTTCCAAATGACAGCATGAGTATGTAGCACATGTAAACCCCATTTTGAGTCAGCAAAAATACTTAATTTCTTATCCTCCCTTAATTGCCAGGCTCTCATTAATGCAGTTAGTTCAGTCTTCTGGGCTGGTGTCTGGGATGGCACGGCCTTCGCTTCTGTGACTTCATCTACACTAACCATGGCATACCCTTGCCTTTTGGGTTCCCCTTCTGCATAACTGCATCCATAAGTAAATCATTTGACCTGTGGACTGTCAAAGGGCTCATCTAGAAGATCAGATTCACTGGACTAAGTTTGTTCCAGGGTCTCTGTACACTGATGCTATAAGTATTCACTCTCCACCACTGGCAGCAGAATTTCTGGCTTGGCATGCCTTTAAGGTAACGTAGATGGTGTCCATTAAGAGGGCCTGATATCTTATTAACCTTCCTCCAGTCAACCGTTTATGTCCTTTGACTTCCAACATAGATTGTACCTGATGAAGAGTTAATATATCTAGAGGTTGCCCCAGAGTGAGCTTGGAAACTTCATCAACCAACAGGACTGTGGCTGTTGCTGCTCATGGGCACCTTAGCCATCCTAGAGCCACTGAGTCCAGCTGCTTTGAAATGTAAGCCACTGGTCTCTGAGTAGGTCCCAACTTTTGGATCAGGAGTCCTAGCGCTGTCTCGGACTTCTCGTGAACATATAGGATAAAGGACTTGTCCAAATTTGGAAGCCCCAGTGCTGGTGGTCTACTCAACTCAGTCTTTAAAGTCTCAAAATCCCACTAGTGGTCATTTTTCCATTGAAAGGCTTCCCTTTTTCCTCCTCATCTATACGACCATAATTTGGAATTCAGATACAAAAGAACCCAGCCATCCCAAGAAAATCTTGGGGTTGCCTCTTTGTGACTGAGATGGTAATGTGCTAATTGCTGGTTTTTGATCTATGGCCAGGCCAGGGCTTGTGCCTCTGGGGTCAAAACAAATCCTAAATATTGAACCTGTTACTGTGAGATCTGGGCCTTGGTGGGCGAGATTTATATCCTCTTTTTGCCAGAAAATGTAGGACCCCTAACAGTATTTTGCTCTGAATCTGGTTAGATCTCACTAGTGTGTGTGAGTCACTCAGTCGTGTCCAGCTCTTTGCAACTCCATGAACTGTAGCTCACCAGGCTCCCCTATCCATAGGATCTCCCAGGCAAGAATCTTGGAGTGGGTTGCCATTCCCTCCTCCAGCAGATCTTCCCAAACCAGGAATTGAACCCAGGCCTCCTGCGTTGGTCTCACTACTTATCAATAAATTATCAACGTATTGTAGCAGAGTTCCCTTCTCAAGGAACAATTCCTTCAGTTCCCTTGCTTACCTAACACATTTCCAAAAAGACAAGGACTGTCCCTAAAGCCCTGGCGAAGCACTGTCCACATATATTGGGTATCCTCCAGGGTGTCAGGGCCCCTCTATTCAAAGTTAAAAAGATATTAAAAGTCTGGATACTGGAGTAGGTTGCCATATCCTTCTGCAGGGGATCTTCCTGACCCAGAGGTTAAACTCTCATCCCCTGTATTGGCAGGTGAATTCTTTACCACTCCACCACCTGGGGAGCCCCATTCTTTGAGCTAAGGTTGGAAAACAATCAAGAGTAAATATAGGTTACTTACTAAAGGCACAGGAGCTTAAACAATGTGTTATCAAAAGCAGCATTCCAGAATAACTTCCTTCTCTTCTGAGAGTTTTGCATCAGCCTGTTAGTAAAATTCATTCACCTAATTAAGTTTAATCCTACCTTAGAAAATCTTGACCACATACAAAATTCTTTTCTCAAAATGTCCCTCTTCTACAGACTTTCTGCAACTTACTTTGGCTCTTATTCTTTCCACATTCAGAAATAGCCAGCTCTAGGACAAAATCGTCCTTTGTCCTTTCAACAAAATGCATTTCCATTCCTCATACCTTCTTTTCTGAAAACACACTTCCTAAGTAGCTATGAACTGTTCACTACATTAGCATTCCTTAAATTGGTAGAGAACATATCAGGGTGGCATCAAACATCTGTAGTTTCTCTCTCACAAGAAGACAAAGATAAATTTAGACATGTTTAGCAATAATGTTCCAGTATTTTATCTTATTTGAAAATGGCCCAAATATTCAATTAATTTCTATCATTTAATGTAATTTAGTTTGGAAAGACTTTTATTGGTTTTTTAACCCAAGTATAATTGCTTTACAAGATTGCATTAGTTTCTGCTATACAAAGAAGTGAGTTAGCTATATGTATACATATATCCCCTTCCCCTTGAGCCTCTCTCCCACCCTCTCCCCACCCAACCCATCAAGGTCATCACAGCACCAAACTGAGCTCCCTGTGCTGTACAGCAGTTTCCCTCTAGTTATCTGTTTCACTCAAGATAATGTATTCCAGTGAAACCTAATCTCCCAATCATCTTGCTCTCTCAACCTCGGGACCTCCCCTCTCCATGACCACACATCCCTTCTCTATGTTTGTATCTCTGTTACGACTCTGGAACTTGGATCATCTATATCATTTTTCTAGATTCCACATACATGAATTAATATACAGTATCTGTTTTTCTGATTGACTTCACTCTGTATGACAGTCTCTCTTCAATGACCTAATTTAGTTCCTTTTTTATAGCTAAGTAATTAGCTTAGCTGGTGAAGAATCTGCTTGCAAGGCAGGAGACCCTGGTTCAGTTTCTGGTTCTGGAAGATTCCTTGGAGAAGGCATCAGCTACCCACTCCCGTACTCTTGGACTTCCCTGGTGGCTCAGATGGTGAAGAATCTGCCTGCACCATGGGAAACCTTGGTTTGATCCCTGGGTTGGGAACATCCCCTGAAGGGCAGCATGGCAACCCACTCCAGTATTCTGGTCTGGAGAATCCCCATGGACAGAGGAGCCTGGCGGGCTACAGTCTGTGGGGGTCACAAAGAGTTGGACACATGAGCAACTAAGCACAGCACAGCACAATATCCTCGTGTGTATGTACATATGTATACATAATATACATACACGCATCTTTAACCATTCATCTGTTGGTGGACACTTACGTTGTTTCTATGTCTTGGCTGTTGTAAATAGTGCTTCAGTGAACATTAGGCTACATGTGTCTTTTTGAATTATGGTTTTTTCAGGGCTTATGCCCGGTAGTGGGTCATATGATAGTGCTATTCTTAGTTTTTTTAAGGAACCTCCATACTGTTCTCCATAGTAGCTAAATCAATTTACATTCCCACCAACAGTGTAAGAAGGTTCCCTTTTCTTCACACCTTCTCCAGCATTTACTGTTTGTAGACTTTGATGATGGCCATTCTAACCAATATGAGGTGATACCTCATTGTATTAATGGCTTTGATTTGCATTTTTCTCATAATTAGTGATGTTGAGCATCTTTTCATGTACCTCTTGGCCATCTGTATGTCTCTGGAGAAATGCTTGTTTAGGTCTCTCATCCTTTTTTTTTTTTTTTTTTTTAACTGAGTTGTTTTTATGTTGAGCTGCATGAGCTGTTTGTGTATTTTGGAGACTAATCCTTTGTCCCTTGCTTAATTTGCAAATATTTTCTCCCATTCTGAGAGTTGTCTTTTCATCCTCTTTATGGTTTCCTTTGATAACAAAATCTTTAAGTTTAATCAGGTCCCATTTGTTTGTTTTTATTTTGAACGTTCTAGGAGATGGGTTAGCTTCCCTGGTGGCTCAGAGGGTAAAGTGTCTGCCTGTAGTGCAGGAGACCCAGGTTTGATCCCTGGGTGGGAAGATTCCCTGGAGAAGGAAGTGGCAACCCACTCCAGTATCCTTGCCTGGAGATTCCCACAGACAGAGCAGCCTGGTAGTCTACAGTCCACAGGGTCACAAAGAGTTAGACATGACTGAGTGACTTCACTTCAGGAGGTGGGTCAAGAAAGATCTCGCAGTGATTTATGTAAAAGAGTGTTTTTCCAGTGTTTAAGTCTTTAATCCATTTTGAGTTTATTCTTGTGGTAGGTGTTAGGTGGGGTTCTGATTTCATTCTTGTACATGTAGCTGTCCAGGTTTTCCAGCACCACTTACTGAAGGCACTGTCTTTTATCCATTATATGGTCTTGCCTCCTTTGTCATAGATAGGTGACCATAGGTGCATGGATTTATCTCTGGACTTTTATCCTGTACCACTGATCTAATATTTCTGTTTTTGTGCTAGTATGATACTGTCTTGATTATTGTAGCTTTGTAGTATAGTCTGAAGTTGGAGAGCCTGATTGCTCCAGCTCCATTTTTCTTTCTCAAAATTGCTCTGGTTATTTGGGGTCTTTTATGTTCACATATGAATTGTAAAGTTTTTTGTTCTGATTCTGTGAAAAATGCCTTTGGTAATTTGTTAGTGGTTTACATTTGTTAGGTAGGAAGTTAGGCATGAGCAATGAGGGATGGCCTAGCCAAAAAGGATGCAAGCTAATCTTTAAACCCACAGTGAAAGTCACTCAGTCATGTCCAACTCTTTGCAACCACATGAACTGTACAGTCCATGGAATTCTCCAGGCCAGAATACTGGAGTGGGTAGCCTTTCCCTTCTGAAGGGGATCTTTCCAACCCAGGGATCAAACCCAGGTCTCCCGCATTGCA
Source organism: Antilocapra americana (assembly GCA_007570785.1). Taxonomy (NCBI): domain Eukaryota; kingdom Metazoa; phylum Chordata; class Mammalia; order Artiodactyla; family Antilocapridae; genus Antilocapra; species Antilocapra americana. The sequence goes on along the minus strand of ML663008.1, from coordinate 12,378,749 downwards.
GGCGGATTGTTTACCAGCCTAGGCAGAAGGGAAGCCTGAGAATACTGAAGTGGGTAGCAGTATTTCTTCAGCAGATCTTCCTGACCCAGAAATCAAACCAGGGTCTCCTGCACTGCAGGCGGATTCTTTACCAACTGAGCTATCGGGGGCTTTTCCAAATCCTTCACAAGCACCCTAGGCACACAGTAGATACAAACTAACCACAGGGGCTTCCTCAAGTAACCTTGGGAGCTAAGAGCTCATTAAGCAGTCAAATATTCTACACATATATACATCTGATTATGACAGACTAAATTATGGGGAGACATACACTATAGGGCCTGGAGTAACTTGCAGCTGTCAGTTGGTCTTGAGCATATGCCTGTTTGCATTTCCTCTCTTGAGTGGTGGTGGGTACAAGCCCTGTTTTTGCACAGGGCACAACCAAAAGGAGGAGATGGGAAGTATGAAAAGGGGGAAGCCAAGAGAAATCTTTTCGATGACTTAGGGTCAGCTTGCTCCCATGTCTTGGGAGTGTCTAATAATAAAGATCTGTCTGCCTGAGCTGAACTGAGTTGTAACTTGTCTGTTGTTTTAAACCCTTTAGTCCATCATTCCAAATTTTTGTCATGACAAGAACTGAGGAAGAGAAATAACCTGATGTTTGGTGCCATGACTCAGATCGCTGACTGCCTCTGGATAAGGTAAGGGTCCTTGCCCTGTGGCTTGAAGGACCTTGAGTACCACTGAACTGATCTGACACATTGGATCTGTAGATTGTTTTGTAGTAAAATCATTTTCACAGTATTGATTCTTCCCATCTAAGAACATGGTATACCTCATTTGTTTGCATCATTTTTGATTTCTTTTATCAGTGTTTTATAGTTTTTTGAGGATAGGTCTTTTGGCTCCTTAGTTAGGTTTATTCCTAGATATTTTATTCTTTTTCTTGAGATAATAAACAGGATTGTTAACTTAATTTCTTTCTTTTGTTGTTAGTGAATAAGAATACAGGACATTTCTGTACATTAATTTTGTGCCCTGAGAATTTATTAAATTCATTGATTAGCTATAGTAGTTTTCTGGTAGCATGTTAAGGGTTTTCAGTGTATAGTATCTTGTCATCTGCAAACAGTGATAGTTTCACTTCTTTTCCAATTTGAATTCATTTTGTTTCTTTTTTTCTTTGATTGCTGTGGTTAGGACTTTTATTGTGGTGAGAGTGGACATCCTTGTCTTGTTCCTGACCTTAGAGGAAATGCTTTTAGTTTTTCACTGTTGAGAATGATGTTAGCTGTAAGTTTGTCATAGATGTCTTTTATTATGTTGAGGTAGGTTCTCTCTATGCTCACTTTCTGGAGTTTTTAATCATAAATGGGTGTTGAGTTTTTTTATAATGTTTTCTGCATCTATTGAGATGATCATACTTTTTTGTTTGATTTGATATGGTGTATCACATTGATTGATTTCTGTGTATCAAAGAATCCTTGCATCACTGGTATAAATCCCACTTAGTCATGGTGTACAATGCTTTTAGTCTGTTGTTGGATTCTGTTTGCTAGCATTTTGTTGAGGATTTTTGCATCTATGTTCATTGGTGATATCAGTCATTAATTTTATTTGTGATATCTCTGGGAAATGGTGGCCTCATAGAGCAAGTTTGTGAGTGTCCCTCCCTCTGAAATGTTTTTGGAAGAGTTTTAAGAGGATGGGTGTTAGCTTTTCTCTAAATGTTTGATAGAATTCACCTGTGAAGCCATCTAGTCCTGGACTTTTGTTTGTGGGAAGGTTTTTTAAAAAATTTTATTTGTTTACTTTTGGCTGAGCTAGGTCTTCATTGCTACACCGGGCTTTTCTCCAGTTGTGGCTGGTAGGGGCTGCTTAGTTGTGATGCACAGGCTTCTCACTGTGGTGGCTTCTTTCATTGGGGAGCACAGGCTCTGGGTGTGCAGCTTTCAGTAGTGCCCCTGGGCTCCAGAGCACAGGCTCAGTAGTTGTGGTGCCTGCAACTCGCTGTTCCACCTGCAGTTAGTTACCCGTGAGACCTTCCTGGGTCAGGACTTGAACCTGTGTCTTCTGCACTGGCAGGAGGATTCTTAAACACCTAGCCTCCAGGGTAGCCCCAATTTTTTATTTTTATTTCAGGATAAAACCAGAATGCATGTGTGCATGCTTGGTCAATTCAGTCATGTTTCTGTGGGAAGATTTTTAATTGCAATTTCAATTTCGTAACTGTGATTAGTCTCTTGTCTGTTTATATTTTCTGTTTCTTTCTGATTTAGTCATTAAAAATTGTACCTTTCTAAGAATTTGTCCATTTACTCCAGGTTGTCCATTTTATTGGTATATAGTTGCTTCTAGTAATCTTTTATGATCCTTTGTCTTTCTGTGGTGTCAGTTGTAATTTCTCCTTTTTCATTTCTAATTTTATTGATCTGAGTTCTCGTCCCCTCTCTTTTTTCTTTATGAGTCTAGCTAAAGAGTTATCAATTTTGTTTATCTTCTCAAAGAACCAACTTTTTATTGATCTTTTTTATTGTTTTTTCATTTCTGTTTCATTTATTTCTGCTCTGATCTTTATGATTTCTTTCCTTCTAACTTTATTGTTGTTGTTCTTTTTCTTCTTTGTCTAGTTGCTTTAGGTATAAGGTTAGATTGCTTATTTGAGGTTTTTCTTGTTTCATGAGGTGAGGTTGAATTGCTATAAACTTCTCTCTGAGAACTGCTTTTTGTTGCATCCTTTATGTTTTGGGTCATTGTTTTTTCATTTTTATTTGTTCTGATGTACTTTTTATTTCCTTTTTTATTTCTTCAGTTATTCAGAATGCACTGTTTAGCCTCCATGTATTTGTGTTCTTTACAGTTTTTTTTTTCCTGTAATTGATTTCTAATCTCATAGTGTTGTAGGCAGAAAAGATGTTTGATACAATTTCAGCTTTCTTAAACTTACCAAGGCTTGGTTTGTTACTCAAGATGTGATTCTGGAGAATGTTCTCTGTGCACTTGAGAAGAAAGTATATTCTGTTTTTGAGTGGAATGTTCTATAAATATCAATTAAGTAAATGTAACTTGTGCCATTTAAAGCTCTTATTTCTTTATTTAATTTCTGTCTGGGCGATCTGTCCATTGGTATAAGTGGGGTGTTAAAGTCCCCCACTATTACAGTGTTACTGTTGGGTTCCCCTTGTTGGCTGTTATTATTTGACTTATGTATGGAGGTGGTCCCGTGTTGACTGCAGAAGTATTTATTAATGATGTATTTTCTTCCTGAATTGGTCTCTTGATCATTATGTAGTGACCTTTATCTCTTGTCACAGTCTATTTTAAAGTCTATTTTGTCTGATAAGTATTGCTATTCCAGCTTTTTTTTGCCTTCCATTGACATGGAGTATCTTTTTCTATGCCCTTGTTTTCAGTCTGTATGTGTCCATAGCTCTGAAATGGGTCTCTTGTTTCCATTCAGGCAGTCTGTGTCTTTTGGTTGGAGCACTTAATCCATTTAAATTCAATGTAATTATAGATATTTATGTTCCTATTACCATTATCTAAATTGCTTTGGATTTATTTTTGTGGGTGTTCCTTTGTTTTTCCTGCCTAGAGAAGCTCTTTTAGCATTTTTTTTTTTTTAAACTGGTTTGGTGGTGCTGACTCTCTTAGTTTTTTGCTTGTTTTGTAAAGGTTTTTATTTTCTGTCCATTCTGAATGAGAGCCTTGCTGGGTAGAGTCATCATGGTTGTAGCTTTTTCCGTTTCATCACTTTAAATATATCCTGCCACTCCCTTCTGGCTGGCAGAGTTTCTGCTGAAAAATCAGCTGATAACCATATGGGAATTCCCTGGTATGTTATGTGTTGCTTTTAATATTATTTCTTTGAATTTAATTTTTGTTTGATTCATTTGTTTCTTGGCGTTTTTCTCCTAGGGTTTGTCCCGTGTGGGACTCTCTGCAGTTCCTGAACTTGCATGATTTTGTTTTTTTCTTTTTCCTTTCCCATTTTAGGAAAGATTTTTGACTCAGATCTCTTCGCATATTTTCTCTAAACCTTTCTATTTTTTTTCCTGGGACCCCTGAAATTCAATTGTTGGTGTGTTTAATGTTGTCCCAGATATCTCTGAGACTGTCCTCAATTCTTTTCATTCATTTTTCTGCTCCACAGCAGTCATTTCCACCATTCCATTTTGCAGCTCACATATTCATTCTCCTGCTTCAGTTATTTTGCTATTGATTACTTCTAGTGTATTTTTCATTTCAGTTATTGTGTTTTTCATCACTGTTTGTTCTCGAGGTCTTCTAAACTTTGTGCTTAGTTGTGTCCGACTCTATGCAACCCTATGGACTGTAGCCCACCAGGCTTCTCTGTCCATGGGATTTTTCCAAACAAGAGTACTAGTGTGGGTTGCCAATATTCTTCTGGCAGATGATCTTTTGCCAGAGGATCTTCCCGACACAGGAAATCAAACCCTCAAGTCTCTTGTGTCTGCTGCATGGGCAGGCAGACTCTTTATCACTAGCACCACCTGAGAAGCCCTTGCTAGTTCTTCTAGGTCCTTGATAAATATTCCTTGTATTTTCTCCATCTGAGCTGCCACGCTTTCCAGGATTTTTAATCATCTTACCATCATTACTCTGAATTCTTTTTCATGTGGGTTGCCTATTTCCTTTTCATTTATTTGGTCTTGTAGTTTTTTACCTTGATCCTCTATAAGATTTTTTTTGTCATTTCATTTTGTTTGATTGGGGGGGGAGGTGGGTGGGACTGTGGTCCTGTCTTACTGCTTGTATGGCCTGAGGCATTTAGCACTGAAGTTTGCAGGTGGTTGGGTAGAGCCAGATCTTGGTGCTGGGATGGGGCCCTCCAGGAGACTTCACTCTGGTTAGCATTCCCTGACGTGTGAGGTTCTCTGTTAGTCCAGTGGGCTGAGCATGGCGCTCCTGCCACAGGAGCTCAGCCCTGACCACTGGCCTTGGAATCAAGATTCCATAAGCTATGTGGTAATCAAGGAAAAAACAAGGCAGAGCAATAGCAAAAGAATAGGAAGTAAAATTAAATTAGAAAACTTAAAAATATATTAGAAAAAATAAAAATATAAATGAAACAACAAGAGAAAACAACCACATAGCAAAAAAAAAAAAGTCCAGAAAAGGCCTTGGCTGTATGGGGCAGGGGCTTAGGTGAGAGTGGGACCCTAGGCTCTGGAGAGTATGTGGGGGCGGGTCTTATACCCAGTGTACCCAGAGGGGTCCTCAGAGGGCTGAGATTTAGGCCTGGGACCCCCGCAGCCACACTAGGCCTGAGCTGACAAAATGCTGGCCGAACTCCCCTCTGATCCTCCCACCCCTTGAAGTGTTTTCTATCCCCGGTGGTGTGCTTACTGTGAATGAGTCCCTCTGAGCTTGGGAAGGCCTCCCATCCTCTGCCTCTCAGAGGCACCAGTCCTGTCTTGCTTTTACTTTTCACCCACTCCCAGGGCCATTAAATCTGGAGGGGGGCCTCAGAGGGCAGAGGTTCAGGCCCAGCACCCCAGAAGGGTCTCCCCAAGGCTCAAGTGGGAGGAAGGAAATGGTGGCCCTGTTCCCTTCTGATCTTCCATTCTCCTATAGGTCTCTCCCCATCCTTCCTGAGTCCCTTGCATTGAGTGGACCCCCCTGAGTGTGGGAACCCCTCCTGTCTCCCACTGCCCATCAGGGCCACTGGTCCCATCCCGGCTCCACTTCTCCCCCACTACCATGTCCTACCTGGTGGTGTGGACGCTTCTCCCATCCCCTTAGGTGTCTGAGGTCCCCAACTTGTACCTGGTAAGTAACCTGGTTATGAGGAGACTGCACAGCCTTATTCTGCCATCTTGACTTTGCCCCCATTAGAGAGACTGTTTTAGATAGATGTTTCTAAAACATAAAAGTATTCTTATAGTTTACCAAAAAGTTCTTATCCCAGTTACATTTACTTAAAAATTTAATATCAGGATATTTTCCCTGTTAACAGACATAACTGAAAAAAAATTCACTTACAGACTACCAGTATTTCATTATACCAGTAGGTATAATGAAAGTATACTTAACATTGATGACTGTAAAGACAGATCTATATTAATTAAACCCATAAGTTTAAGCTAGACAGTTAATTTCTGTAGAACCAGAAATCTCATAGGTTTCTGTCTGAATTTAAAATGTCCCTCTTTTTTTTTTTTCTTTAGTCTGGGGGGACTGCAGATGAATCATTTAGTTCCTGAGAGCCCAGTTACATTGTGGAGGCAGAAGAGGGAAAAATGCAAGGGCCTATTTCTTTTCCTTCTTTAAAATCCCACCAAGAAACCCAAGGCTGGAGTCTGGGCTGTGTTTGCCTTTGAAGGCTAAAGTGTTCTATCATGCCCCCAATGTCAGCAGAGGGCTGCAGGAGAAGTTGGACAGACAGAAAACTGCAGCACAAACAAATACACCAATTATAAAACTTAAAGACACAGCAAAATGTTTTTAGGTCAAAGGGGACAGGAGTGCCATCGTGAGGACCAAGAGAGAGATAAAAGGAGAAGACAGAAAAGACCGAAAAAGAGAAGGAGAGAAATTGTCATTTCAGCCTACCCTCCATAGCTGTCTATTCTGGGACCAACCTGCATGCTTCCAGAAAGGGCCAGAGAAGGAGAGAGCACCCTGTCCACTGCCCGCTGGGATAATCAAGCCCAGAAACCAGCCGGCTGTATATCATCTGTGGGACTCTCACCCACTCATACACCAGTATATAGAAATCTGCTACTTTAGCCTGTTCCTAGTGCAGCTTTTCTTGGTGGCAGGAAAATAAAAGTGAGAATATTGGAACAATTGGACTTCCAACCACTACATGATATGAGGTTTAAACTCCTATCTCTCATGTTTTTCCAGTCAGGAGAGCCCACTGGATCAAGGTCTGCATAGTGTGAAGCGAGCCTCTCTCACTTCTGCTTGTGACCCACCAAGGCGAGCCATTTGCAGGCCAAAAGAAGCAGGTCTCGTAAGCTGAGAGGAGTGATACTGTAGCTGCCCGATATCCACACTGGCAGAAGGACAGGAGAGAAGTAGGAGAGGACAGAGAGAGAAGTAGAGAGATTTCAGGAGAGGGAAAGGGACAATAGGGAGAGGGAAAATGGTGAGAGATAAAGAAAAGACGGGTGGGGAAAAGCATTGCCTCAGTGAGAGTACTGAGGCCCCCAGGGGCCAGGAAGGCCTACTTTCGATGCTGACAAGAGATTCAGGTCCCTGCTTCCCACCCACAGGAAGCTGCCTTCAGTGGTACAAGACATGCCCGAACTCTCCCCAGAAGGCGATAAGCATTTACTGATAACATTTACTGACTAGGGTTCTTGGCCTTCTTAATCAACAGAAATTGATCAGAGGCCAGACAAGAAATTAAGGCAAGGCTTTTCTGGGGCCCCAGCTGCAGCAGAGATGGGGAAAGGGTGAGAACAACAGGTCCCCTTGCTTGCTTGCTCACTCACTCACTTCTTAGGGTGTAACTTACTGCTTTTTTTCAAACTTCATGAGATGGAAGTTTAGATCCTTGATTTTCAGCATTTCTTGTTTAGTAATTACATTCAAATCTATAAAAAAAAATCCACGTAAGCATGGTTCAGCTGTATCACACAAATTTTGGTATAACATACTTTCATTATCATTCGGTTAAAAATATTTCCTATTTTTAATTGTAGTGTTTTGTTAGGTAGTTAGAGAAGGAAAAAAGAGTCCAGAATGATGGTGGCTAAAAGACAAGGAAGGGATAAGCCTGAAAAAATAGATAAGGAAGGTCCGAGGACCAGAGTGAGGACCTCAGGTAGAACAAACAGCCCTCCTGGCTGGCCCAATTTACATAGGGCAGGCCCAGGGGGAGGAGAAAAAGCATAAAAAGAGGAGCCAAAATTGGGCTGGAGCCTCTCTTCTCTTCACATCTTTTGGGTTGGCATGCCGTCATGCCTCGAGGATGTATTTTCCTTTACTTTCTAAATAAAACTGAGCTGTATGGAGCTGTAACACTGCTCTGTCAGAGGGTTGTAATGCTGGTCCGTCTGTCACTTCAAATTTTTGTTGTGAGGAAGTTTGATCTACTTTGATCTACTTGTTTTTGAAACATGTGGCTGAATTTCTAAATGCTTTGGAATTTCTTTTTTATTATTATTTTGTATTTATGAGAATCTACTTTATGTAACTTTAACTCTTTATCATTTTTAAAATTTACTTTTTTGTGTCCTAGCATACACTGAAATTTTGGAAATATCCTCTGAATATTTGAAGAGTGTGTATTCTGTGGTCTTCTGTTGAGGTGTCCACAAACGCTAAGTGGACAAATGACATGACTAAAAGTCAGCTTTACTTATTGTATTGAGCAGATCTTCTTGCCTTTCTTTTTGTCAGCTTGTCCAGTCAGTTACTGGGAAATAATAAGTTTAAAAAACTCCTCCCATAAAGATGATTTTTCTTAATTCTATTTTTGTTGCAATTTTTGCTTTAGGTATTTTGATGCTACTGTATGCATATTATCCTAAGTTATATTATCAAGTGCATAGAAATTTAAAATTATATGTTTCTAGTTATTTAACATTGATCACTATAGAGAATCTTATTTTTGCTTTACAATCTGTTTTGTATTACATGTTATTAAAACAACACTAGCAGTTTTATTTTGGAAACAGTGTCTGTCATATCTTTTTCCCTTCTTTTGCTTTCAACCTTCCTGTATCCTTATATTTTTTAAAAATACATTCATTCAGTGTTTTAAACACTGATAATCTTCTAAGTGAAGCATTAGCTCATTCATATTGTGAAGTTATTACATAATTACTTGGGTTTAAGTCTTTTATGTTATTTGCTTTTTTGTCCTACTATTCTGCTCTTCCTTTTAATGCATTCTTTTTTGAAACGTTACATTTTTACTCTTCTTCCTCTATTAACTAGCTTATTGAATATTCACTTTTTTGTTATTCAATTAGCAGTTATCCTGGAATTTACAAAGTCATAATGGATCTGTCAACCTTAATGTCAGGTAGTACTTTACCTCTTCCCAGAAAAAAGCATGGATATTTAAACCACTTTGCCCAGCGGGTAGAGAATCCTCCTGCATTGCTGGAGATGTTGGAGATACAGGTTTGATCCCTGCATCTTAGTGGTTGGGAAGATCCCTAGGAGGGGGAAATTGGCAACCCACTGCAGTATTCTTGCCTGAACAATCCCATGAAGAGAGGAGCCTGGCAGGCTGCAGTCCATGCAGTCACAAAGAATGGAGCACAGCTGAGCATGTGGCACACGCTGGTGGCATTCTTTTCTTAGTTTTTGTTCTCTGAAAATCATTTTACTTACACTTTGGAAAGTTATTTTCTCTGGTTATTGGATTCTAGGTCGGCAGCTTTTTTTTTCTTCTAACATTTAGAGGGATCTTTTTCTATCATCTTTTGATTTTTTTCAATTTTGTTATGAATCAGCTCTCGATATTGCTGCTTTGAAGATAACATGACTTTATTTTTCTTGCTGCTTTTATTATCTACTCTTTATTTTTATTTTCAATAGTTTTATTCAGGTATATCTAGGCATAGTTTTTTTGTTGCTGTTTTGTTTGAACTTGCTTAGAAATTATGCTTCATTTGCTGCTTAAGAAAAGACCTACCAAATATCACTTTATATATGATTCCTATATGATGCACTTTTTATTCCTGGGAGTCAAATTAAATGCATTTATTATCTCTGTGTCTGTTTTCTCCTCATTTCTAATTTTACATCTCTGATTTTAATTTTTTCTCCTTTTTTTTTTCCAGTTTACTCTTTCAACTTATCAGTATATAAAAAGACATTAACCACTCCTCCATCTATTGAGTTTTTAATTTTTAGTATTTATATTTAAAATTCCATTTGGCTTTTTAGAAACTTTATATTTATGAATGTAGTCTTTCGAATTACTGAATTACTGAATTACTGAAAAGTCTGTGGATATGGATATTCTGTTAATTATATATTTTCCATTGATTCTTTTCCTTTTCAACACATCATTATTGTGTTTGGTTATTTTTGACTGAATAAAAAACTGTTCCTCAAATAAAGTAAGCTTCTTATTATTTATACAAGGACAATATAAGCTTATTCATAGTATCCAAATGCTGTGTGTAGTGGTGTGATCTGAGACACACTTAAAAGCGTATCAATTCCCTAAATATGCACTCTCTATTACAAAGCTGATGCTATCATTTCCTAAAAAAAATTATCATCCCGTAAGTCTCTTAGGCAGTACTTATCTTCCGTTGATTACATTACGCAATGGGATGATATTAATACAATAGCAAGTGTCCTATTCCCTTTATTACTACCTAGACTCCAGTCAAGGCATATTACTTATTTCTTCAACATAGATGAAAATTTCTTCTTCCCAGCCTAATTTTTATAAAAGATTGAGAGCTTTTAGCATATATTCATCCATCCATAGTCCACAAATATTTATTGAGTCACTATTATGCAAATAGCTTGATTGGCTGCTGGGAAGACAAAGATTTAAAAAACAGTGTCCATCCCCATGGAGCTTAAACTATCTAATTCTGCTTGTCCTCTATCAGTTCAGTTCAGTTGCTCAGTCATGTCCAACTCTTTGGGACCTGATGAATTGCAGCTCGCCAGGCTTCTCTGTCCATCACCAACTCCCAGAGTCCACCCAAGCCCATGTCCATCGAGTCGGTGATGCCATTCCACCATCTCATCCTCTGTTGTCCCCTTCTCCTGCCCCTAATCCTTCCCAGCATCAGGGTCTTTTCCAATGAGTCAGCTCTTTGCATGAGGTGGCCAAAGTATTGGAGTTTTAGCTTCAACACCAGTCCTTCCAGTGAACACCCAGGACTGATCTCCTTTAGGATGGACTGGTTGGATCTCCTTGCAGTCCAAGGGACTCTCAAGAGTCTTCTCCAACACCACAGTTCAAAAGCATCAATTCTTTGGCACTCAGTTGAACAGATGTGAATGTAGACAGAATCATCCCACTTGGTCTATCTAAAAAGGAAGCACAAATGGGCAGAGATGAGGAACTGCCCAGAAGCAAGATCTTGAATGCTCCACTTAAGATGATTAAACACTGGAAGAAAGTACTAGGACAGGTATAGTTGTAATCCAGCTTCTATAGGCCCACAGTCTAAGATGAACTGAACTTCAAAAAAAGCAGCAAGATCAGTGAAAACTAATAATTTACATATTGATAAATATGTAGTTTATATTCTGTACATATGTTTCTTCACAGTTTTTCAGTTTCCACAAATAGTCTATTTATGGTCTTTACAGCCTCCCTCTATGTCATATTCCCAAGGCCAACAGTAAAGGCCTTAGGTTCTTATGACAGAAACACTCCAGATTCAAGAAGCTTGGATAGAGACTGATGCTGGGAACCCTAAAGTCACATTCATAGGGACGCATGTCAGGGAAAGCTTTGGCTAGAGCAGCTCAACTGGAAGAGTTTTGCGATAACTTGATCAGAATCAGTTTTCATGAAATGTTTAAGTAGAGAACTGGTGTTAGCAAAAAAAAAAAGAGAGAGAGAGGAGAATTGGAGTTAGCAAAAGTAGACTGTTCACTTACTGAGTTAATAAAGAAATGTGAAGCTAGCTAGATAATTAATTGAGGGTCAGAAAAGGGTTTCTTTTGTTTTGCCTTTTGTTTAACAGGGAAAATAACAGCATATTTGCAAACTTGTGGAAATAATACAGCAGAAAAGGAAAACTATCTGATGCAAAGGGAAAAACTCCCCAAGTAATATGAGTATAAGAATATGTGATGCAGTGTACAAGTGGATGCTTAACCAAAGTCAAGAACAGAGATACTTTTTTGTGGTGAAAGAAAAAAAGCAGAGTATTTAGGCACGGATGCCATACAGATACCATAATGTGCTTGTGAGAGATTGATTTGAGATTGCTAATATTTTTTTGAAATAGGAAGTAAAATTATCAACTGAGGGTAAGAATTAGGTAGAAGATATTGGAGATTTGAAGGGAGTGGAAAGAGTGTTCACCTGGGCACATAAGCAAATAAACTGGTATAATTTTGGCACAGTAGACATCATTAAAGTCAGTAAATACTAATCTTATGTGAGTTAATCAGCTGGTTATTGTTTTCAGTCACATTTAACTCTACAGAAAATAGGAGAGGGGTTAAAAAATTAATCAAGGTTATGATTTAGACAAGTGAGCCAAATTATGGAAGGGGAACATTGGTGAAAAGTATGAGAAAGTGATGCTTATCACTGACTATGAAATTAAACTAGAAGTGACAACCTGATAGGATAGAATACATTGGAAAATTGAAAGAAATGAAATACTGTAGGTTACACTGATGTGGAGGAATTGATGGAGCTATATTTCTAGAGCAAGAGCTGGAAAAATGAGAGTTGGTGGACTAAAGAGTAGAATTTGAAACTAAGATTTTTCAGAAATTGTAGTTACTAGTAAAGGCAAGATCTACAATATGATCAGGGGAATAAATGAAGTGAAGGTCAAGAAATGAAAGAAAGGAAGCCAAGAAGCTAACAAGTCAGGTTATTGGGAAAATAATCCACTAGAGTCTAATACTAGTATATTGAAATAACCAGCAATAGTGATAGGATTAGTGGTGGAGAGAGTGACAGTGGGCCGGGTAATAAAACGCCCAAGTTTCAGTAACCGGCTGCAAAGGAGTGGGTTGGTACAGTTTTATGGCATTAGAATCAAAGTTGGTTATTCTCACAGAAAAAGGGGTGAATGATTTAAATGATTTAGCAGTTGAAATAAGAGAAGACACCTCAGTGTGATCTGCATATGAGAAGTCAGCATAAGAAGGACTGTTGTAAGGAAACTTAGATTTCAGATTGAGCAAGAGGCAAAGGGTATGCTCTCCAAAGCGCCTGGTACTATAAGAGATTTGCTGATGACAGGCAGTGAGTCCCTAAATTCAGTCTAAAAGAATTTGGGGTTTGTTTTAAGGAAATGGGAGATTGATAAGAAATGTAATCAGAGGCGTGGACACCAGAGCGATCCCTAGAGTTCTAAGTGGATCAGAACCAGGGTATAATAGGTGGTAAGAGAATTCTGAGCTGCTTTTACTATCAGATAAACAGAAATAAAAGCCAGGATGCAGCCGGTCCTAATGGTCCCAAGGCAGACATTGGTGGCAAGCTGTGAATGTTGTGGAGAGTAAGAAGTGGGAATGTCGCCAGGCGCTCTTACTTTCTGCTGAGGGAAAGAAGAAAGAAAAACAACAACAACGAAATTAAAACAGAGCATGCATCCTCTCAGAACAGTGAAATAATTTGGGGGGGGGGCTGGATTTTAAAGTACTCCTATTAGTATGCTTAAAGTGTTTCGAAAGTTGTTTGCATCTATCTGAAGATATAATTGGGTGCTATAAAGAAAGGGCTTCTCTTGTGGAATCTGCCTGCAATGATGTGGGAGACCTGGGTTCTATCCTGGGTTGGGAAGATCCCCTGGAGAAGGGAAAGGCTACCCAGTCCAGTATTCTGGTGTGGAGAATTCCATGGACTATATAGTCGATGGTCTCAAAGAGTTGGACATGATTGAACAACTTTCACTTTCATAAAAATGAGACAACCCACCATAGACAACCCACCAAGCAAAAGAGTTCTTAGGTACTCCAAATGATTTAAGGACTGACAGCCTAGAAGATGTAATTGAAGGAAACTACAGAATATAGAGCAAAAAAGGATAGAGTAAGCAAAATGGAAAATCAACTGAAAATTCAACTAAAAGACAAAAAGTAAGGAAGTTGAAACACCAGAGAAGAATTACGGAGCTGATATCATGGCCGGGGATGGGGGTAGGGGGGCTGGAGATGAAATGCTAACCATAATTTTGAGTCAGTAATTTTACCATAGAAAAAAACCAGCAGATTGCAAAGAATCTGATGAAAGGCAGAATAGCTACAGCTTCTGAGACTTTCCCTGGTCTCTAGAAATTAGGATGCAATTTGCAGAGTCTTTTAAAACAAACAAGCCCTGTTTAACACCATATACTTTGGAGTAAGACATTCAAAAGCACCCCTGAATAAAAAGTGGATGTAAAATATATCAGTTCTTACAGGACTAGAATCTGATTTTACAATGTCTTCCTGTTGAAAATGGATTAAAATAATCTGGGATTCCTATGTCTTTGCTTACCAGAGCAAATATAAATTCTCCCTGTTTTAAGGTAATAGCATTGTAGAGCTCAAATCTACATGTAATCTTTTCAATAGAGTGTCCAAAATTCTAAATACATTCATAGAAAGCAAATGGAAATGTATTTTCTGGGATCCTTGCTAATCAATATTCCAAGCTAGTTGGGGGTATATCTGAACAGGTGTTTTGATTTAACTAGCGTGTCTACCAACATATAAGACAGTGTCTTATTCTGGTTAGGAACAAATTATTTAGTAAACTCGGATAGTGCCTTCAGAAACAGTCATTGTTGATCAAAAGAAAGCTTCCTTTTCATTGTAGGGATTTTGGAACTAGATGACACAGCTGCACAAGGCATTAACAGCAGCAGCAAGAGACTGGAGTGGCAGGTGCAACTGGCTAGAAATTGGGAAACGCGTGCTGTGATATTTGTAGAGAAAGGTTCAATCCATACCCTTACCTATCCTGGAGACAAACTAGATTTGTTGCAAATTAATAGACAAAGCCTAGAAACTGGATATAGTTCAGAAAAGGTTGGAGAAACTGTGAGTTCAAAAGTCAAAGCAAGGGCCTGGAAGTTACTGGGAAGCCAAGCTGAGTTTCTGTAGGTTTTGAGTGGAGAATTAGGTTTTTGTCACTTGCTATATTGTATCTCCTGTAAGAAAGTTTCAGCTGTGCAAAGACATTAGATCTATATTAAGAAAGATGTGTTGCTTTTCTTCTGTATTTAACATCTTATCTGTAAACCTGAGTTGAACATATCGTTAAAAAGAGCTATTAATCTCTGAAATATTCTAAATAGAATATTACCGTCTTGGGGACAGAAGGAAGGAAGGTAGGAGGGAAGGAGCGACAGAAAAAAATGTATTTCTTTAGGATTTTGTTGTTGGCTTGGTCTCTAAGTATTCTCTGACTCTTGTGAGACCTCATGGACTATAGCCCGCCAAGTCTTCTGTCTATGTGATTTCCCAGGCAAGAATACTGGAGTGGGTTTCCATTTCCTCTTCGAAGGCATCTTCCTGACCCAGGGGTCAAACTCATGTCTCCTGCATTGGCAGGCAGATTCTTTACCACTGAGCCATCAGGGAAACCTCATTAGTATTTCAGGCCAGCATATTCTTCTCTACTGATGCAAGTAATAATAATACTGCTTTGACTCTTGAATCCCCCAATTTTTATTCTCTTCAAGTACAGTAATTATTTTTATGTAATTATATGTTTATGTGTAAAAGTGAAAGGGAAAATGACTATTTTTGAAACAGCATCTAATGTTGAGAACGAAAGTGAAATCTGAAAGGAACTTTAACTTGTCAATACTTTGTTTAAGTATTTGAAATGAATACTGTTATACAGGGTTGATTTATAGAGTTTTATTTTGGGATATTTCATTGTGATAATTTATTAGAAACTCTTATACACTGGAATAGATTAAGAAGCATATTGATTACTTGGCAGTTAAATGTATATAGAAGATCTTGAGTATCTAATTGAAATTAATGCTTAATGGGTGATACATTATTGGGTAGCCTTTACTATATCATACGTATTTATGTGCAATTTATTGATCTTCCTTCATTTTTTCTATGAGTTACTCTCTCGCATTCCCCATGCCTTCTTAGAGAATCTCAACATACATATAGCCTTTTTGGAACCCATGCGCTGTTAGTTAAACTATATCATGGAATTCTTGAGAATAAACAGATTAGTTTCAGTTAATTTGAGGAGTATTTTGGAGGCATGTTAAACCAAGACTGTATCAATAAATGTTTAGAATTTATTTTTAAAATAGTATAATCTTAAGGGAAGAGTGAGTCACTGGCTTTACATGCCTTTAAAGCAGAAATTTAAAAATATCCCTGTACGTGGATTCTCTTTTAAAGTAATGACCTGTGTCCTCTTGGTCCTTGGGGAAGTTTCACTTGAATGAAACTTCCTTTCTTACAGGAAGTTTCACTCAAGTGAAGTTTCACTTGAGTATGGTTGTGGATGTATACGTACATGTGTGTGAGTTGTGTTTAAGCAGGGAGCCATCTGCGTTACACATACCTCTCAGCTTCTAAAATGCTCTTCTGCTTACAGATTTCTCATAGGTCCTCAGGCCATGAAGATGTGTTTAGGATATGACAGGAGAAAAAGTAAGTGAGAGGCCAGGATGCTTTCAGGCTGGGGCTCACAGGTGCATCTGAATTAGGGTCACTGTGGGTCCAGAGAGAATCCTAGCCCTAGTTCAGATTCAGTCCTACAACTAAGAGGGGATAATGAATGGACCTCTCCCTCTCAACACCTTTGAGTCTCATTAGGGCTTCCTTTTGGAGAAGGCAGTGGCACCCCACTCCAGTACTCTTGCCTGGAAAATCCCACGGATGGAGGAGCCTGGTGGGCTGCTGTCTCTGGGGTCATGAAGAGTCAGACATGACTGAGTGACTTAGCAGCAGCAGCAGGGCTTCTTTTGTGGCTCAGCTGGTAAAGAAGCTGCCTGCAATGCAGGAGACCTGGGTTCAATTCCTGGCTTGGGAAGATCCCCTGGAGAAGGGAAAGGCTACCCCCTTCAGTATTCTGGCCTGGAGAATTCCATGGACTGTATAGTCCATGAGGTCTTAAAGAGTCAGACAGGACTTAGTGACTTTCACTTTCACTTTTCTATAGTTATTAAGCAGGCAGAATATACGCCTAGATTGTTGTTATGCTAAAATGAGAGAATATTAAAGTGCAATTCCTGGTACTAAGTTCATGCTTAGTAAATGTTAGTGAAAACAAATATATATATTTATCTTCATGTGTAAACAGTGTCACTTGTATTTTCTTACCACATAAAGATAGGAGTGACTGGTAAAAGCTAGAACTGACCCTCTCACACATATCTTTCTGTGTTTTATGTGGTTCATTAATTGGTTGCTGTTTTATTTTATTTATTTTTAAAATTTATTTATTTATTTATTTTCTTTACATTATTGTGTTGATTTTGCCATACATTGACATGAATCTGCCATGGGTATACATGTGTTCTCCTTCCAGAAACCCCCTCCCACCTCCCTCCTGATTCCATCCCTCTGGGTCATCCCGGTGCACCAGCCTTGAGCACCCTGTATCATGCATCAATCCCGGGCTGGCGATTCATTTCCCATATGATAATTTACATGTTTCAATACCGTTCTCCCATATCATGTCACTCTTGTCCTCTCCCATAGAATCCAAAAGACTGTTCTATACGTCTGCATCTCTTTTGCTGTCTCACATACATGGTTATCATTAGTATCTTTCTAAATTGCATATATATGTGTTAGTATACTGTATTGTTGTTTTTCCTTCTGGCTTACTTCACTCTGTATAATAGGCTCCAGTTTTGTCTGCCGGGGTCCAGCCTCTGCGGGTCCTGGGGTCTTAAGGGATGAGTGGCATCAGCGAAGTACTGAGCTGAGTCAGTGTGATGATGGAGCAGTCTCTCTCATTTATTGTTGTTGGTTTACAGTTTTTATACCCAAGAAACACACCCATTACATCAGTTATTCTATACAATCTTTTGTTTACTGCCTACCATCAACAACTTTAACATTAAGCTCATTTTCTTTGCAGAAGTCGGATTTCTGTATAATTAGATTTAACAATAGTATGTTTACCATTTGAATGTCTCCAGCATACTTCGGATAAGTACATCAATCTAAGTAGAAAGGTTACATTTATCTTATTAGGTGCAACTATGTAGAAGCTAGAAGGAAGGGCTTAAGCTTGAAACTGTTTTATTCTATTAACCTATTCCGGTTCTTACCAGGAAAGAGAAAAGACAAAGATACAGTTTAGCAGCACTGCTTTAACAATAAAACCCTATTAACCTTATAACTACTGTAATGAATTCCTTTGTCTACAATATCCTAGAGCAATCAATGTCTCCAACTATGCTGGCCACAGTTATGAGCATTCCTAAGTCCCATTCCAGCCTGGTTTCTTCAAGGAAGGGAGCCTCCTCCGTGGAGTGGTCGGAGGAGTGGGATGTGGAAAGGTGACCCAAGTATGAGCCCTTCTGGTGGTGGCTTGCCGTGACCCCCAGAGAACTTTTGATAAACTCCCCAGTAACTAGTAGGAGGTATAGTAATCTATTTAAATGTCCCTTATTCCTCCTTTGTCCTTGGGGAAGGGAATCTGCCTTCCCCAATCCCCTGAGGGAAATAAGGTCTGAGGGAATTATCTCAGGATGAATTCTTTCTAACTGGGACTGACCTGAGATGAGCTAAAATATAAACAGATGAGCATAAACAGAACTTCCCAAGAAAAATACCAGGAGGGGCCTTGCCTTGGGATGCCCCGAAGGAAAATCCACTTTGCAGTTTCCTTAGACCTTGAGGGGGCATCCTGACGGCTCCTGGCATTTGTCCACCTCATTAGAACTGATTCAAATGTATTCTTTTTAATGGCTGAGTAATATTCCATTGTGTATATGTACCACAGCTTTCTTATCCATTCGTCTGCTGATGGACATCTAGGTTGCTTTCTCTGGAGCTGTTGTGTACAGTGTGGGGTCAGTTCATTTTCAGGTAGTTCCTTGGTCCGGCTTGTACTCCTCAAGGTCTATAGATTCTTTCCTCTGTAGTGGGTGCTAACTGCAGGGATTTAATCTGTTACGCCTGTCAGTTCCAGAGCGGTTCCCTCTGATTATTTTAGCGTCTTCTGTTTGCTGGTCTCTTCAGTGTCTATGTCCCTTCCTGATACAAGGGGGGCGGTGGTGGTCACATTTTTAGGCCTACTTGTTCAGTGGTGCTGTGGGGAGAGAGGAACACTGCAAACAGGTATCACTGGTGTGCGCTCACAGTGATTCAGCCGCCCTGGGGCTTGTCCCCGCTCCCACTGCTCAGGCTCGCGGTGGCTCCCTGGAGCAGCCTGAGGCGGCCGCTGGGGCTGCCTGCGCTTCCCAGGTCCGAGCCGCCCAGCCCGGTTGGTTTTCTGGGTGTGCAGCTGGGCGCGCCTCCTCAGGTGTGTGGAGCGCTGAGCTCTGGCAGTGACTGTCTCGGCTTGGTAGAGGAGGCCTCTCGGGGGCTGCGACTGAACCCTGCAGCCCCCGCCTGCGGTCTCCGGCGGGGGATGGGCCGGTCCGCAGCCCGCGGCCCTTTCTTCTGTGCGGGGCCTGGCAGTGGCTCCTCTCAGGAAAGCTGTCCCACAGTCCAGGGTGCTGTCTCAGGCTAGTTCCCTCGGCGCTCTCAGGCGGCCAGGCCCAACCCCTCCCCGAGCAGTCGGCGCGTGCTCGTGGGGGACGGGGCGCCCGGGCCGCCGCTCCGCTGGGAGTTGCCGCTAGGGACGTCATCTGTGGGGTTTAATTATTTATCTACTTTTGCTCCCAGTTATTTTGCCCCCTGAGACTTGACACAGATCCGTCGGGGAGAATGTTTCCTGATGTTCGGAAACTTCTCTCTTTTCTAAGACTCCCTTCCCAGGACGGATCTCCTTTCGCCTCTCTTTTTATTTTTTATATTTTGTCCTACCTTCTTTCGAAGACAATGGGCTGCCTTTCTAGGTGCCTGATGTCCTCTGCCAGCACTCACAAGTTGTTTTGTGGAGTTTGCTCGGCCTTTAAATGTTCTTTCGGTGTATTTGCTGGGGAGAGAGTGGTCTCCCCATCCTATTCCTCCGCCACCTTAGGACCGCCTCTCTCTGGTTGCTGTTTTAACATTTCATCTTTAAGTGATAGTTGTTTCCTCTGGGGATAGCTTTCTTTAGTAGGGAAAGACTAAGTTTAACTCCTGAGTGAAAGAGAAAATTAGAAGAAAGCCAGTTAATTCCTCAACATGGTAAGTTTGGTTTCTTGGCCCCAAAACCCTGTGTTAGAGGAAGCACTTGAGAATGCTCTTCAAAGTCTGTGCACATCAACCTAGATTGTGGCTGAGGGGCATCTAGAAGGAAATCAGGCAGCAGTTTGGTGAAGTGTGCTCAGTGCCTGGTGTAGCGATCCGTCTGCCTCTAGAAGGCACTGTCCCTGTGCCCCTCGCAGCCTGTATGAAGGTCCCCAAGGAACTGGAGCACTTACTTCCAGCAAGCTGAGGAGCATAACTCCAGGTAACTAGACTCAAAGAATGCTCAAGGATTTCTTAAAGCACAGCTTCATGTAGTGCTGCATGCCTGCCAATTATTAGGAAACCAGAAGAGGAGAAAACCAGATGTTCAGCAAGCACATTGAGTAGCTAATTTAGACTTTGGGCAAGGAATTCTTGTTGACTCAATTTCATTTCATTCAAAACTGAATTTGTTTAAATTGGTATCTCATATACTCCTCTATCACTACCACATGATTTATACTGTATTTTACACAGTGCCCACTATAAGAACATTTTGTTTGAAATGAGCATGTTGAGTAAATTTCCTAGGAAATGTGTCTGTAATGATAATGATTGCTTAAAATTAGTCCTTCCTACCTATCTTTACCTGAGAATAATAGAGTACCAACAGTAAACTTAGTCTTTTTAAAATTTTTCTCCTGGCTTTGTCAAAGCAAACAACATTGACATAATGCTTAATACTTACTCTGATCACTGTTTCCTTTAAACTGTCAAACAAGATTAGCTCTATAACTACATCACTTACTAGTATGTCCTGTTGTTTAGTGTTCATATTTAAATATTGTATTTATAATGCTCTTTACATCCAGTCTCTGAGCTCTTTAATTTCTAGTCCTGAAGTTAGAAACTTAGATTTATCTTTGATCCTTCTGTCACCCTCAGTTCACAATCACTATTCATAAAATTGTCTATTCCACTCTACCATTTTAGTATCACTGGAGATAGTTCTAGAATACATTCTCATGAAGACTAATTTGCATTTATAGTAGAGTCCTGTAATTCCTTTTAATTGCATATTCTTCAAATCTAGCTCTCATACCTACACTAGAGCAGCTGATTAAAAAAAAATCAAGTACCATTTGTTTAGTCATTCTGTGATTTATGACATAATTATTGACCTCTTATTTTGTGATTTTTGGAAATATAATTCATTTATCAGGAGGAGGGAGAGGTCCATAATTCAACAAAAGTGAAAGTCTCTCAGCTGTGTCCGACTCTTTGCAATCCCATGAACTGTACAGTCCAGGGAATTTTCTTGGCCAGAATACTGGAGTGCATAGCTTTTCCCTTCTCCAGGGGATTTTCCAAACCCTGGAATTGAACCCAGGTCTCTCACATTGCAGGCGGATTCTTTACCAGCTGAGCCACAAGAAAAGCCCAAGAATACTGGAGTGGATAGCCTATCCCTTCTCTAGGGGATCTTCCCAACTCAGGAATCTTAACTGGGGTCTCCTGCATTGCAGGCGGATTCTTTACCAACTGAGCTATAAATCAGATTTGATTAAGGCTGTTAATAGTAAAAAATCATATTGAGTCAAATTTGCTCATCTCTTTCTCTCTTTGATTTCGTCTTTGAAATCTCTCCAAATCTTTTCACCGCCACTGATTTCAGCGCACACATAACTACAAACCCATGCCAGAAAATACTTGCCCCAATAGCACTGATCTGCTTTATTTCTCTGAGCACACCGTATTCCTTTTCTTACTATTGCCTCAATCTGTAATTCTTCCACTGTTCTCCCTTGCTCAATTAATCCTTCTTGACTCCTTAGATTCAGATAGATAGTCTTTAATCCAAAAAGCTTTCCTTAACCATTTGAAAGCAATTATCATTAAGAGTGAGATAAAAATAGAAGCTTTCTTCCTGTGTGTAAATAATCATTAGGGCATGGACTGTTACTGCATTTGCCATGCAGTATGATAATTACAGTCCTCCTGACTGATTTGCTCTAACTCCAGGCTTTTTGAATATAAAAACGTATATTCATCTTTTTTCTCACACTTAGCCCTGTGTTTGGCATATGGTAGGGATTGAATAAATTTCTTCAATTGATAGATGAGGAAAGGAAAAAAATTAATAGTATATTCCTGCTTTTCAGGTCATTTAATTCATGAATTTGGGGATAGCATTACCCAGTAAAAGAGTAAGAGTGGCTTCCTAGGAGGCTCAGTGGTAAAGAATATGCCTGGTAAGCAGGAGTCACAGGTTTGATCTCTGGGTCAGGAAGATCCCCTGAAATGGCAGCTCACTCCAGTGTTCTGGCTTGGGAAATCTCATAGACAGAGGAGATTGGCAGGCTACAGTCCATGGTGTCATAAAAGAGTCAGACATGACTTAGCAACTACACAACAACAGAAGAATAAGGGCATGTAGTTGGTCATACATATGAGTCTTTATATAATATATATATACGTACACACATATATGGTCAGTTAAGTTCAGTCACTCAGTTGTGTCTGATTCTTTGCAACCCCATGAACTGCAGCACCCCAGGCCTCCCTGTCCATCACCAACTCCCAGAGCTTACCCAAACTCATGTCCATTGAGTCAGTGATGCCATCCAACCATCTCATCCTCTGTTGTCCCCTTCTCCTCCTGCCCTCAAGCTCTCCCAGCATCAGGCTCTTTTCCAATGAGTCAGCTCTTCGCATCAGGTGGCCAGAGTATTGGAGTTTCAGCTTCAAAATCAGTCCTTCCAATGAACACCCAGGGTTGATCTCCTTTAGGATGGACTGGTTGGATCTCCTTGCAGTCCAAGGGGCTCTTAAGAGTCTTTTCCAACACCAGAGTTCAAAAGCATCAATTCTTTGGTACTCAGCTTTCTTTATAGTCCAACTCTCACATCCATACATGACCACTGGATAAACCATAGCCTTGATTAGACAGACCTTTGTTGGCAAAGTAATGTCTCTTCTTCTTAATATGCTGTCTAGGTTGGTCATAACTTTGCTTTCAAGGAGTAAGTGTCTTTGAATTTCATGGCTGCAGTCACCATCTGCAGTGATTTTGGAGCCCAAAAAATAAAGTCAGAGACTCTTTCCACTATTTCCCCATCTATGCCACAAAGTGATGGGACCAGATGCCATGATCTTAGTTTTCTGAATGTTGAGATTTAAGCCAACTTTTTCACTCTCCTCTTTCACTTTCATCAAGAGGCTCTTTAGTTCTTCTTCACTTTCTGCCATAAGGGTGGTGTCATCTGCATATCTGAAGTTATTGATATTTCTCCTGGCAGTCTTGATTCCAGCTTGTGCTTCATCCAGCCCAGCGTTTCTCGTGGTGTCCTCTGCATATAAGTTAAGTAAACAGGGTGACAATATATAGCCTTGACGTACTCCTTTTCCTATTTGGAACTGGTCTGTTGCTCCATGTCCAGTTCTAACTGTTGCTTCCTGACCTTCATACAGGTTTCTCAAGAGACAGGTCAGGTGGTCTGGTATTCCCATCTGTTTCAGAATTTTCCGCAGTTTATTGTGAGGCACACAGTCAAAGTCTTTGGCATAGTCAATAAAGCAGAAATAGATATTTTTCTGGAACTTTCTTGCTTTTTCGATGATCCAGTGGATGTTGGCAATTTGATCTCTGGTTCCTCTGCCTTTTCTAAAACCAGCTTGAACATCTGGAAGTTCATGGTTCACATATTTTTGAATCCTGGCTTGGAGAATTTTGATATGTATATGGTGTATACATATATAGAATACATGTATGGTATCATATAACTATGATATTATATATATTATGGTCATATATATGATTCATACATATAATAAACCAAAAATACATTAATTTCTACAATATTGCTTTATCTGTAACTCCTGATAGAAAGTGAAAGTGAAAGGAGCTCCTTTGTGTCCAACTCTTTGAGGCCCCATGGACTATACAGTTCACTGAATTCTCCAGGCCAGAATACTGGAGTGGGCAGCCTTTCCCTTCTCCAGGGGATCTTACCAAACCAAGGATTAAACCCAGGTTTAATCCACATTGCAGGCATAGTCTTTACCAGCTCAGCCACAAAGGAAGCCCAAGAATAGTGGAGTGGGTAGCTTATCCCTTCTCCAGCGGATCTTCCCAACCCAGGAATCTAACTCCGTCTTCTGCATTGCAGTGGATTTTTTACCACTATCAATTTTTTACCACTTCCCTGAGCTATCAGGGAAGCCCTGGTAGTGGAAAGATATTTCAGACATTTTGAAGGCAATTGGTTACAGGTATATTTTCCTCTTTAAAAAGGTTGATTAATTATTGTTACTCATTAAACAATTAAAAAACAACATAGAGCAGATTAAAGGGGTAGGGATGAGGATGGTTTCTCAAGTAAATTCATCTTGCAAGAGGAATTCTTTAAGTTTTGATTGGGTCCCACCTATCACACCCCACATCATTAATAGTTCAGCTGCCCTGTTTCTGATCTTATAAATTCTCTTTGGTAGATTTCACCTCCATTTACCCCTGTTCACAGTTTTTGTTTATTCTCAGAAATTAATGTGTCTTAAAGCTCAGCAGAATTCCACTTGTAAGAAATTGTGTGTGTGTTTGTTTTTGCATGAAATATTTTTATATTTCCATATATTATAATACTTTTTCTTGGTGTTCCGTGAAAGTGATGCTTCTTTTAAATCATCTCACATTCTAACAGTGTCATAGGCAGACTTACTGACACTTACAGATTTGATTTGTGTTTGCTTTTCAGTTCTGCCACCTTAGTATGTATTTTATTTCTGATTTGCACTGTGCCTTTAGAGCAAATCTAAAAGCAAAAAAGCTTTTAGAGCTTTTTTTTAGGTAGTTTTCTGTTTTTATATGTACATACATATTTTCTGCATTTTTATTTTATATTGTAATTTAGTTGAATTACAGTCTTATGTACATGTTTCAGGTGTATACCAAAGTGGTTTAATTATAGTCTATTTCTCAGATTCGTTTCCCATATAGATTATTACGGAGTACTGAGTGTAGTTCCCAGTGCTATACAGTATGTCATTTTCTATTATCTAGATTATATATAGTATGTGCATATGTTAATCTCAACTTCCTTGTTTATCCCTCTCAGCCACCTTTCCCCTTTGGTAACCGTAAGTTTTGTTTTGTTTTTTTCCTAAGTCTGTGAGTCTCATTTGCAAATAGCTTCATTTGTGTCATCTTTTTAGATTTTACATGTAAATGATGTCATGTGATACTTGCTTTGCCTTTCTCTGATTTCCTTCCCTTAGTATGATAATCTCTAGGTCCATTCATGCTGCTACAGATGGCATTATTTCATTATGTTTTAGGCTGAGTAGTGTTCCATTGTGTGTGTGTTTGAGATATGGTGTGTGGGGGTATATACACTGTATCTTCTTTATCCATTCATCTGTCAGTGGACATTCAGGTTGCTTCCATGTCTTGATTATTGTAAATGGTGCTGCTATGAACATTGGGTTGCATGTATCTTTTCAAAATATGGCTTTCTCTGGATATATGCCCAGAAATGGGAATGTTGGATCTTGTGGTAGCTCTGTTCTTAATTTTTAAAGGGATTTTCCATACTGTTTTCCATAGTGGCTGTCCCAATTTACCTTCTCACCAACAGTGTAGGAGGGTTCCCTTTTCTCTATACTTTATGAAACATTTACTGTGTGTTAAGTTATTATGATGACCATTCTGATGCATGTGAGGGGGTACCTCTTTGAAATTTTGATTTGCCTTTCTCTAATAATTCACAATATTGAGCATCTTTTTTATGTGCTTTTTGGTCATCTGTATGTCCTCTTTGGAGAAATGTCTATTTATATCTTCTGCCCATATTTTGTTGCTGTTTGGTTGCTAAGTCATGTCCAACTCTTTTCTACCCCATGGACTGTATCCCTCCAGGCTCCTCTGTCCTCAGGATTTCCAGGCAAGAATACTGGAATGGGTTGCCATTTCCTTCTCCAGGGCATCTTCCTGACCTAGAGATTGAACCCATGTCTCCTTCATTGGCAGGCGGACTCTTTACCACTGAGGCACCAAGGAAGTCCCTTTGATTCTGTGGATCACAAAAACTGTGGAAAATTATTAGGAGTACCAGACCACCTTACCTGTCTCCTGAGAAACCTATATGTGAGTCAAGAAACAACAGTTAGAACCAGACATGGAACAACTGACTGATTCAAACTTGGGAAAGGAGTACAACTAGGCTGTGTATTGTCACCCTGCTTATTTAGCTTATTTGTAGAGTACATCATATGAAATGGCCAGGCTGGATGAATCACAAACTACAATCAAGATAGCCAGGAGAAATATCAACAACCTCAGATATACAAATGACACCACTCTAAAGGCGGAAAGTGAAGAGGTACTACAGAGCCTTTTGCTGAGGGTGAAAGGGAAAAAGCTGGCTTAAAACCACACCATTAAAAACACAAAGATCATAGCACCCAGTTCCATCACTTCATGGCAAATAGGGGAAACGATGCAAGCAGTGACAGATTTTATTTTCTCGGGCACCAAAATCACTATAGATAGTGACTGCAGCCATGAAATTGAGACACTTGCTCTTTGGAAGGAATGCTGTGACAAATTCAGCGTATTAAAAAGCAGAGACATCACTTTGCTGACAAAGATCCATATAGTCAAAGCTGTGGTTTTTCCTATAGTCATGTACGAGTGTGAGAGTTGGATCCTAAAAAAGACTTAAGTTCCAAGGAATTGATGCTTTCGAATTTTGGTGCTGGAGAAGACTCGTGAGAATCCCTTGGACAGCCAGGAGATCAAAGCAGTCAATTCTAAAGGAAATCAACCCCGAATATTCATTGAAAGTAATGCTGCTGAAGCACCAGTACTTTGGCCATGTGCTGCAAAGAGCTGACCCATTGAAAATGACCCTAATGCTGGTATGATTGAAGAGTGTGGCAGAGGATGAGATGGTTAGAGAGCATCACCAGTTCAATGGACAGGAATTTGGGCAAACTTCGAAAGACAGTAGGGGACAGAGAATACTGGCATGCTGCAGTCCTTGCAGTCACAAAGAGTTGGACAGGACTTAGTGACTGAACAACAACAACCATATTTTGATTGGATTGTTTGCTTTTTCTATATTCAGCTGCATGTGCTGTTGTGTATTTTGGAGATTAATCCCTTGTCAGTTGCAGTGTTTGCAAATATTTTCTCTTAACCTGTGGGTTTGTCTTTTTGCTTTGTTTTGCTGTGAAATAGCTTTAAAGTTTAACTAGTTCCCATTTGTTTTTGTCTTTATTTTCATTACTCTAAAAGGTGGATCAAAGATGATCTTGTCACAGTTTGTGTCAGAGTGTTCTGCCTATATTTTCCTAGAAGGTTATCTGGTATGACATTTTAATCTTTAATCCATTTGGTTTTTATTCATGTGTAGGCTGTTAGAGAATATTTTAATATTTTAATTGCATTCTTTTTCATGTAGCTGTGCAGTTTTGCCAGCACCACAGATTTTTTCTCCATTCTACTTTCTTGCCTCTTTTGTCGTAAATTAATTGACCATAGGTATGTGAGTTTATTTCTGGGCTTTCTATCTCATTTCACTGATCTATAAGTCTGACTTTGTGCCAGCAAATACTGTTTTGATTACTGTAGCTTTATACTATGATCTGAAGTCATCAAGCCTCTTTATTCCACCTCTGTTTTTATTTCTTAAGATTTCTTGGGCTATTTGGGGTCTTTCTTTACATACAGATTTTAAGATGTTTTTGTTTTGTTTTAGATCTGGGGAAAAAATGCTATTCTTAACTTGATAGGGGTTGCATTGAGTCTGTACACTATGTTGGATAGTATAGTCATTTTAACAATATTGATTCTTCCATTCCAAGAACACGGTATATCTTTCCATCTCTTTCTGTCGCCTTCAGTTTCTTTCATCAGTGCCTTAGTTTTCAGAGTACAGGTCTTTTGCCTTCTTAGGTGGGATTATTCCTAGGCATTTTACTCTTTTTTATATGATTTTCAATGGGATTGTTTCTTTAATTTCTCTTTCTGGTCATCAGTCGTTAGTGCATAGAAGTACATCAGATTTCTGTGTGTTAATTTGTATCCTGCAACTTCACCAGTTTCATTGATGAACTCTATTAGTTTTCTGGTAGCATCTCTAGGATATTCTATATATAGTATTATGTTATGTCCACTCAGTGGCAGTTTTACTTCTTTCCCATCTGGATTTCTTTTACCTCTTTTACTTCTCTGATTGCTGTGGCTAGGATTTCCAAAACTGTGATTAACAGAAGTGTAAAGAGTGGGCACCTTTGTCTTGTTTTTGATATAGACTCTAAAATTCTCTAACTAACATTTAGAGGAAATTCTTCCAGCATTTCACCATTGAGTATGATGTTAGCTGTGTGTTTGTCATACGTGGTCTTTATTATATTGACGTAGATTCTCACATCCTAGGAGTATCAAGTTCAAGTTTACTTACAATTATAGATATGATTTGTGGTTTATCTTTTCAGTTATTCAACGCTTATTATGTTTCTGATTTACGCTTTCCTTTTAAAGCCATGATTATTTTGTTAAGCCTTTAATTTGCTTTGAAAAATTAAGACTACACATTTTCTGTTTGGTTAGTGCATTTTACTGATATGTTCATCTTCAGCCATTATTTATCACATAACTTTTTGTCTCATAATTGCTGTGAGATTTAAAAAAAAAACCCTATTTCCCATATTTAAGTAAGGTACATATCTCCAAACGATTAGGAGGAGTGGTGGTAGTAGCATCATCGTTGTTTTCTAAGCGGCCTCTCCTCTGTTTTGGGATTTTTATTTAAGTGTACCCTGTAATGATTCTATATCTGTATATATTGAAAATGATAACAGTAAATCCAGATAATATCTGTTGCCATACATAGTTATAAATTTTTTTGTAGTGAGTTCTTTGATATTTACTCTCTAGCTACTTCTATATATGCAGTACAGTATTCTTAACTATAAACATCAGACTATACATTACAGTTCCATGATTTATTCATTTTATAAAAGAGCTCGTACCTTTCGACACCCTTCACCTACTCTACCCACTCCTGCCAGGCAGTGACCAAACCACTCTCTATATTCATGCTGCTGCTGCTGCTGCTAAGTCATCTCAGTCGTGTCCGACTGTCTGCGACCCCATAGATGGCAGCCCACCAGGCTCCCTCATCCCTGGGAGTTCCCAGGCAAGAACACTGGAGTGGGTTGCCATTGCCTTCTCCAATGCATGAAAGTGAAAAGTGAAAGTGAAGTCACTCAGTCGTGTGCAACTCCTAGCGACCCCATGGACTTCAGCCCACCAGGCTCCTCCATCCATGGGATTTTCCAGGCAAGAGTACTGGAGTGGGGTGCCATCACCTCCTCTGCTATATTCATGAGCTCAGGCTTTTTTTTTTTTTCCATTTGTTTATTAGATTCGACCTATGAGTGAAATCATTTGATACCATCTTCCTCTTCTGTTTGGAATGTAAGAACTGTGTTCTTGCTATGGTGCCACTTTCCTCTCTTTGACTTAGGGGAGAGCTCAACCTCCCTATTTGTTGCTCAGTCACTAAGCTGTGTCCTGTTCTTTGCAACCCCATGAACTGCAGCATGCCAGGATTCCTTGTCTTTCACTATCTTCCTGAGTTTTCTCAAGCTCATGTCCATCGAGTCAGTGATACCTTCCAACCATCTCATCCTCTGTCGACCCTTTCCTCCTGCCCTCAGTCTTTCCCATCATCAGGGTCTTTTCCAGTGGGTCAGCTCTTCGAATCAGGTGACCAAAGTATTGAAGCTTCAGCTTCAGCACCTGTCCTTCCAGTGAATATTCAGGACTCATTTCCTTTAGTAGTGACTGGTTTGATTTTCTTGCTGTCCACGGGACTCTCTAGAGTCTTCCCCAGCATCACAGTTCAAAAGCATCAGTTCTTTGGTGCTCAGCTTTCTTTATGTCCAACTCTCATCCATACATGACTGCTGGAAAAAACATAGCTTTGACTAGGTGGATCTTTGTTGGCAAAGTGATGTCTCTGCTTTTTAATACGCTGTCTAGGTTTGTCATAGCTTTTCTTCGAAGGAGCAAGCATCTTTTAATTTTGTGACTTCAGTCACCATCTGCATTGATTTTGAAGCCCAAGAAAATTTAAAATTTTACATTGTTTCCACATTTTCCCCATCTATTTGCCATGAAGTTATAGGACCTGATGCCGTGTTCTTCTTTTTTTGAATGTTGAGCTTTAAGCTAGCTTTTTCCACTCTCCTCTTTCACATTCAAGACTCTCCTCTTTCACATTCAAGAGGCTCTTTAGTTCCTCTTCACTTTCTGCCATTAAAGTGGTATCATCTGCATATGTAAGTTATTGATATTTCTCCCTGCAATCTTGATTTTAGCTTATGATTCATCCTGCCTGGCATTTCATGTCATGTAGTATAAGTTGAAAAAGGAGGGTGACAATATACAGCCTTGACGTACTCCTTTCCTGATTTGGAACCAGTCGGTTGTTCCATGTCTGATTCTAACTGTTGCTTCTTGACCTGCATATAGGTTTTGCATGAGGCAGTTCAGGTGGTTTGGTATTCCCATATCTTTCAGAATTTTCCACATTTGTCATTATCCACACAGTCAAAGGCTTTAATGAAGCCTTTGCTTCACTGTAGTCAATGAAGCAAAACTAGATGGGTTTTTTTGGATTCCCTTGCTTTTTCTATGATCCAGTGTATGTTGGCAATTTGATCTCTGGTTCCTCTCCCTTTTCTAAATCCAGCTTGTATTTCTGAAAGTTCTCAGTTCATGTACTACTAATGCCCAGCCTGAAGGATTTTAAGCGTAATCTTGCTGGCATGTGAAATGAGTCAGTTCTATGATAACTTGAACATTCTTTGTCGTTGCCTTTCTTTGGGATTGGAATGAAAATTGACCTTTTCCAGTCCTGTGACCACTGATGAGTTTTCCAAATTTGCTGGCATAGTGAGTGCAGCACTTTATCAGCATCATCTTTTAGGATTTGAAATAACTCAGCTGGAATTCCATCACATCTGCTAGCTTTGTTCATAGTAATGCTTCCTAAGGCCCACTAGACTTTGCAATCCAAAATGTCTGGCTGTAGGTGAGTGATCGTATCGTGGTTATCTGGGTCATTAAGAGCTTTTTCTTGTACAGTTCTTCTGTGTGTTCTTGCCACCTTTTCTTCATATCTTCTACTTCTGTTAGGTCCTTGCTGGTTTTGTCCTTTATTGTGCCTATCTTTGCATGGAATATTCCTTTGATACCTCCAGTTTTCTTAAAGAGATCTCTAGTCTTTCCCATTTTATTCTTTTCCTCTATTTCTTTAAATTGTTCACTTAAGAATGCTTTATTATCTCTCCTTTCTCTTCTCTGGAACTCTGCATTCAGTTGGGTGTATCTTTCCCTTTCTCCTTTGCCTTTTGCTTCTCTTCTTTTCTCAGCTTTTTGGAAGCCCTCTTTGGACAACCACTTTGCCCTCTTGCATCTCATTTTCTTTGGGATGGTTTTGGTCACCACTTCCAGTGCAGTATTACGAACCTCCATCCACAGTTCTTCAGACACTCTTGTCTACCAGACATAGTCTCTTTAATCTGTTAATCACCTCCATTGTTTAATCATAAGGGATTTGATTTAGGTCATACCTTAATTGCCTAGTGGTTTTCCCTACTTTCTTCAATTTGAGCCTGAATTTTACAATAAGGAGATGATGATCTGAGCCACAGTCAGCTCCAGGTCTTATTTTTGCTGACTATATAGAGCTTCTCCATCTTCAGCTGCAAAGAATATAATCAGTCTGATTTCTGTACTGACCATCTGGTGATGTCCATGTGTAGGGTCATTGCTTACGTTGTTGGAAGAGGTTGACTGCTATGACCAGAGCTTCACTTTGTACTCCAAGGCCAGACCTGCCTATTATTCTAGGTATGATTTAACTTCCTACTTACAGGGACGTTTTTTTTTTTTTTTTTTTGGTAGTAATTCTAGGAGGTCTTTTAGGTCTTCATAGAATGGTTCATCTTCAGCTTCTTTGGCATTAGTGGTTGGGGCATAGACTTGGATTACTGTGATATTGAATGGTTTGCCTTGTAAATGAACCAAGATCATTCTGTCATTTTTGAAATTGCACCCAAGTACTGCATTTGGGACTTTTTTGTTAACTATGAGGGCTACTCCATTTCTTCTAAGGGATTCTTGCTCACAGTAGTAATATAATAGTCATCTGAATTAAATTTGACCATTCCCATCCATTTTAGTTAACTGGTTCCTAAAATGTCAATGTTCATGCTGGCCATCTCCTGTATGACCACATCCAAATTACCTAGATTCATGGACCTCACAATCCATGTTCCTATGCAGTATTGTTATTAACAGCATTGGACTTAAATTTCACCCCCAGTTACAACCTCCCCACTGCACTCCTGTTTTATGGCTCCACAGGATTTTCAAGGTGGCACTCTCAATGTTATCTATGTTTGCTGAAAAAATACTTTCTGAAATAATTTTCCTGTGGGCTATACTATCCAAAATCAGCATCCTTTTATTTTTCTATTCCAGTGTTCCTCCCTTGTTTGCTTTATTTTTTTCTGTTTATGTGAATTTCCTTCAGACATAGAATTCCATTCTGTAAGAATTTACATGCTGTGTATTTCTGAAGTTCTCAGAAGCTTGGATTGTCAAAATTATGCTTTATTTTTCCACAAAACATATTGTTTTATTTCCTCTTTTTTATTTAGGCATCACTTGAAGCTTGTCAAGACTCTACTGGGTCTCTAATCAGAATTTGCTTTGTTTGTTTTGTGTGTGTGTGTGTGTGTTTTGATCTGTTTTTGGTTCCCTGGACTGTTGAGTACATCAGTGGTCTCCTTTTACTCCTGTATTTGGATTGAGAATGTATATTTTATAATGACAGGGTGTTACACTTATCACCACATGTGGTATCAGAGGAACTCAGAGGTGATATATCTACTTAGATCCACAAGCTTAATTTTATGCCTTTAAAGTTGCAACATGAATAGCATAATATCCTGATGTTGAGACCAGAACAAGTGTAATATGCATTTGATAAATCTGTTTCTTAAACTGATGCTACTGCACACACATCACTGATGTCATCAGTAGATATAGACCATATTTTACATCTGGTAGAGTAAAACAGTAATCTGCCTTGTATTTGTTAAAGTGTATGAATTGCAGAGAAGTAATGCTGCATTTTATTAGGGTAAAGCATTGCTTTAAAAACTGTGTTCTATGAAATATCAGTTCAGTGGATACCACTAAAAATTTAAAGTATTCCTTCAAATTCAGGGACTAGACAAGATGTTTTCTGTCGCTGATTATATTCAGAATCATATAGAGAAGTTAGACACCAGTGCTAGAAGAATAATTCAGAACAAAAAATAATGGAAAGAAAGAACGTTGTTATTTCCAGAGGACAGTAGTACATTTATAGAAAATTAAACTGTGAAATAAATGAATATAGCAAGTTTGTTGGACCTAAAATGAATGCAAAGAAAATATTAATTGCTCAGTCATGTGTGAACCCGTGGACTGTAGTCTGTCAGTGGCTATGTCCATGAAATTCTCCAGACAAGAATACTAGAGTATATGTTAGTAGTTTCCTTTACAGTTTATAAAAATTAGAGATACAGTATTAATATGAATATCCCACTTTTAAGAGAAATGAAAAACCATAAAAATCATAATGAACCATAGATAGAATGTTAGTAGAGCCATAGGGAAATCCATTACTTTCCCTGAAGGGAAAAAAAAAATCTATTTGAAGGCATATATCATGTGTAAGTAGAGGAAAGTTGCATGTAATGAAAATGCCACTTTTTACATTAATCTATTAAATATAATGTGATTCCATTTTTATAAAAATGAATTTTTATGATTGTCAAGCTATTCTTGAATTGGCAAGAAGATCAATAATCCCTAAGACGATTTTGAAAACAAATTAAGGAAGTTTAGCCTGCTCTAATCTTCCATATACTAAAGTTTCAGTTCAGTTCAGTTAGTTGCTCAGTTGTGTCTGACTCTGCCACCCCAGGGACTGCAGCATGCCAGGCCTCCCAGTCTATCACCAACTCCTGGAGTTTACTCAAAATTGATGTTCTTTGAGTCGGTGATGCCATCCAACCATCCCATCCTCTGTTGTCTCCTTCTCCTCCTGCCCTCAATCTTTCCGAGCATCTGTGTCTTTTCCAATGAGTCAGCTCTTCACATCACGTGGCCAAAGTATTGGAGTTTCAGCATCAACATCAGTCCTTCCAATGAACACCCAGACCGATCTCCTTTAGGATGGACTGGTTAGAACTGCTTGCAGTCCAAGGGACTCTCAAAAGTCTTCTCCAATACCACAGTTCAAAATCATCAATTCTCTGGCTCAGCTTTCTTTATAGTCCAACTATCACATCCACACATGATTACTGGAAAATCCATAGCTTTGACTAGACGGACCTTTGTTGGCAAAATAATGTCTCTGCTTTTTAATAGGCTGTCTAGGTTGGTCATAACTTTCCTTCCAAGGAGTAAGTATCTTTCAATTTCATGTTGGCAATCACCATCTGCAGTGATGTTGAAGCCCCCAAAGATAAAGTCTCTCACTGTTTCCGCTGTTTCCCCATCTATTTGCTATGAAGTGATGGGACCAGATGCCATGATCTTAGTTTTCTGAATGTTGAGCTTTAAGCCAACTTTTTCACTCTCCTCTTTCATTTTCCTTAAGAAGCTGTTTAGGTCTTCTTCGCTTTCTGCCATAGGGTAGTGTCATCTGCATATCTGAGGTTATTGATATTTCTCCTGGCAGTCTTGATTTCAGCTTGTGCTTCATCCAGCCCAGCGTTTCTCATGATTATCCTCTGCATATAAGTTAAATAAGCAGGATGACAATATACAGCCTTGACCTACTCTTTTCCCTATTTGAAACCGGTGTATTGTTCCATGTCCAGTTCTAACTATTGCTTCCTGACCTGTATATAGATTTCTCAAGAGGCAGGTCAGGTTGTCTGGAAAATTCTTTTGTTTTTTATTTTTTTAAATTTTTTATTGTTTTTGCCATACAATGTCATGATATCACCATGGGTTTACATATGCTTCCCCTCCAGAACCCCCCTCCCTCCTCCCTCCCCCCCGGGAAATCTTGTTGCACCAGCCCCGAGCATCAATCCTGGGCCGGCGATTGATTAGACATATGATAATTAACTTGTTTCAATTAACTTGTTTCAATGCCCTTCTCCCATATCATCCCACCCTTACCCTCATCCACAAAGTCCACGAGTCTATTCTATACATCTGCGTTCCTTTTGCTGTCTCCCATGTTGGGTTCTCATTACCGTCTTTCTAAATTCCATATATATGCATTAATATACTGTATTGTTGTTTTTGCTTCTGGCTTACTTCACTCTGGATAATGGGCTCCAGTCTCGTCCATCTGAGTAGAATTGCTTCAAATGAATTTTTTTTTAATGCTGAGTAATATTCCATTGTGTATATGTACCACAGCTTTCTTATCCATTCGTCAGTTGATGGGCATCTAGGTTGCTTCCATGACCTGGCTATTGTAAACAATGCAGCGATGAACATTGGGATACACGTGGCTCTTTCAATTCGGGTTTCCTCAGTGTATATGCCCAGCAGTGGGATTGCTGGGTCATATGGCAGGACTATTTGCAGCTTTTTAAGGAACCTCCACACTGTTTTCCATAGTGGCTGTACTAGTTTGCATTCCCACCAACAGTGTAAGAAGGTTCCCTTTTCTCCACATCCTCTCCAGCATTTATTGCTTGTAGACTTTTGGATGGCAGCCATTCTGACTGGTGTAAAGTGGTACCTCATTGTGGTTTTGATTTGCATTTCTCTGATAATGAGTGATGTTGAACATCTTTTCATGTGTTTGTTAGCCATTTTTTTATCTTCTTTGGAGAAATGTCTGTTAAGTTCTTTGGCCCACTTTTTAATTGGATTGTTTATTTTTCTAGAATGGAGCTGCAGGAGTTGCTTGTATATTTTTGAGATTAATTGTTTGTCTGTTTCTTCATTGGCTATTATTTTCTCCCATTCTGAAGGCTGTCTTTTCACCTTGCTTATAGTTTCCTTTGTTGTGCAAAAGCTTTTAATTTTAATTATGTCCCATTTGTTTATTCGTGTTTTTATTTCCAGTATTCTGGGAGGTGGGTCATGGAGTATCCCGCTTTGGGTTATGGCAGAGAGTGTTTTGCCTATGTTATCCTCTAGGAGTTTTATAGTTTCTGGTCTTATGCTTAGATCTTTGATCCGTTTTGAGTTTATCTTTGTGTATGGTGTTAGAAAGTGATCTAGTTTCATTCTTTTACAAGTGGCTGTCCAGTTTTCCCAGCACCACTTGTTAAAGAGGTTGTCTTTTCTCCATTGTGTATTCTTGCCTCCTTTGTCAAAGATAAGGTGTCCATAGATGCGTGGATTTATCTCTGGGCTTTCTATTCTGTTCCATTGATCTATATTTCTGTCTTTGTGCCAGTACCATACTGTCGTAATGACTGTGGATTTGTAGTATAGCCTAAAGTCAGGTCAGTTGATTCCGCCAGTTCCATTCTTCTTTCTCAAGATTGCTTTGGCTATTCGAGGTTTTTTGTATTTCCATACAAATTGTGAAATTATTTGTTCTAATTCTTTGAAAAAGACCTCTGGTAGCTTGATAGGAATTGCATTGAATCTATAGATTGCTTTGGGTAGTATACTCATTTTCACTATATTGATTCTTCCAATCCACGAACACGGCACATTTTTCCATCTGTTTGTGTCCTCTTTGATTTCTTTCATCAGTGTTTTATAGTTTTCTATATACAAGTCTTTTGATTCTTTAGGTAGAAATACTCCTAAGTATTTTATTCTTTTTGTTTTGATGGTGAATGTAATTGTTTCCTTAATTTCTCTTCTGATTTCTCACTGTTAGTGTATAGGAATGCCAGGGATTTCTGTGTGTTGATTTTGTATCCTGAAACTTTGCTATATTCACTGATTAGCTCTAGTAATTTTCTGGTAGAGTCTTTAGGGTTTTCAATATAGAGGATCATGTCATCTGCAAACAGAGAGAGTTTTACTTCTTCTTTTCCAATCTGGATTCCTTTAATTTCTTTATCTGCTCTGATTGTTGTGGCCAAGACTTCCAAAACTATGTTGAAAAGTAGTGGTGAGAGTGGGCACCCTTGTCTTGTTCCTGATTTCAGGGGGAATGCTTCCAGTTTTTCACCATTGAGGATAATGTTTGCTGTGGGTTTTTCATATATAGCTTTTATTATGTTGAGGTATGTTCCTTCTATTCCTGCTTTTTGGAGGGTTTTTATCATAAATGGATGTTGAATTTTGTCAAAGGCTTTCTCTGCATCTATTGAGATAATCATGTGATTTTTATTTTTCAATTTGTTAATGTGGTGTATTACATTGATTGATTTGAGAATATTGAAGAATCCTTGCATCCCTGGGATAAAGCCTACTTGATCATGATGTATGATTTTTTTTAATGTGTTGTTGTATTCTGTTTGCTAGAATTTTGTTGAGGATTTTTGCATCTAAGTTCATCAGTGATATTGGCCTGTAGTTTCCTTTTTTTGTGGCATCTTTGTTGGGTTTTGGAATTAGGGTGATGGTGGCCTCATAGAATGAGTTTGGAAGTTTACCTTCCTCTGCAATTTTCTGGAAGAGTTTGAGTAGAATAGGTGTTAGCTCTTCTCTAAATTTTTGGTAGAATTCAGCTGTGAAGCCATCTGGTTCTACACTTTTGTTTTTTGGAAGATTTCTGATTATGGTTTCAATTTCTGTGCTTGTGATGGGTCTATTAATATTATCTATCTCTTCCTTGTTTAGTCTTGGAAAGTTGTACTTTTCTAGGAATTTGTCCATTTCATCCAGGTTGTCCAGTTTATTTGCATATAGTTGCTGATAATAGTCTCTTATGATCCTTTGTATTTCTGTGTTTTCTGTTGTGATCTCTCCATTTTCATTTCTAATTCTGTTGATTTGGTTCTTCTCCCTTTGTTTCTTGATGAGTCTGGCTAATGGTTTGTCAATTTTATTGATCTTCTCAAAGAACCAGCTTTTGGCTTGGTTGATTTTTGCTATGGTCTCTTTTGTTTCCTTTGCATTTATTTCTGCCCTGATCTTTAAGACTTCTTTCCTTCTACTACCCCTGGGCTTCTGCATCTCTTCCCTTTCTAGTTGCTTTAGGTGTAAAGTAAGGTTGTTTATTTGATTTTTTTCTTGTTTCCTGAGGTGAGCTTGTATTGCTATGAACTTTCCCCTTAGCACTGCTTTCACTGTGTCCCATAGGTTTTGGGCTGTTGTGTTTTCATTTTCGTTCGTTTCCATGCATAACAATTTCATTTTTGATTTCTTCTGTGATTTGTTGGTTATTCAGCAGTGTGTTGTTAAGCCTCCATATGTTGGAAGTTTTGAGAGGTTTTCTCCGGTAGTTGATATCTAATCTTACTGCATTGTGGTCAGAAAAGATGCTTGGGATGATTTCAATATTTTTGATTTTATCAAGGTTAGATTTATGGCCCAGGATGTGACCTGTCCTGGAGAAGGTCCCGTGTGTGCTTGAGAAAAAGGTGAAATTCCTTGTTTTGGGGTGGAATGACCTATAGATATCAATTAGGTCTAGTTGGTCTATTGTATCATGTAAAGTTTGAATTTCCTTGTTACTTTTCTGTCTAGTTGATCTGTCCATTGGTGTGAGTGGTGTATTAAAGTCTCCCACAATTATTGTGTTGTTGTTAATTTCCCCTTTCATACTTGTTAGCATTTGCCTTACATATTGTGGAGCTCCTATGTTGGGTGCATAAATATTTATGATTGTTTTTTCTTCTTGGATTGATCCTTTGATCATTATGTAATGTCCATCTTTATCTCTTTTCACTGCCTTTATTTTAAAGTCTATTTTATCTGATATGAGTATTGCCACTCCTGCTTTCTTTTGGTCTTTATTGACATGGAATATCTTTTTCCAGCCTTTAGCTTTCAGTCTATATGTGTCCCTAGGTTTGAGGTGGGTCTCTTGTAGACAACATATATAGGGATCTTGTTTCTGTATCCAATCAGCCAATCTTTGTCTTTTGGTTGGGGCATTCAGCCCATTTACATTTAAGGTAATTATTGATAAGTATGCTCCTGTTACCATTTATTTTATTGTTTTGGGTTTGAGATTATCTACCCCATTTGTGTTTCTTATCTAGGCAAGATCCTTTAGCATTCAGTGTAGGGCTGGTTTGGTGTTGTTGAATTCTCTCAGTTTCTGCTTGTCTGAAAAACTTGAATTCTCCTTCAAATTTGAATGAGATCCTTGCTGGGTACAGTAATCGGGGTTGTACATTGTTTTCTTCCATGACTTTAAGAATGCTCTGCCATTCCCTTCTGGCCTGAAGCGTTTCTATTGAGAGAGATCAGCTGTTATCCTTATGGGATTCCCCTTGTGAGTTATTTTTTACTTCTCCCTTGCTGCTTTTAATATTTGGTCTTTGTATTTGATATTTGTTAATTTGATTAATATGTGTCTTGGGGTGTTCCGTTTGGGGTTCATTCTATTTGGGACTCTCTGTGTTTCTTGGACCTGAGTGGCTATTTGCTTCCCCAATTTAGGGAAATTTTCAACAATTATCTCTTCAAGAATTTTCTGATGGTCTTTCTTTTTGTCTTCTTCTGGGACTCCTATGATTTGAATATTGGTGCGTTTAAT
Organism: Antilocapra americana; assembly: GCA_007570785.1. Taxonomy (NCBI): domain Eukaryota; kingdom Metazoa; phylum Chordata; class Mammalia; order Artiodactyla; family Antilocapridae; genus Antilocapra; species Antilocapra americana. The sequence goes on along the minus strand of ML663008.1, from coordinate 12,339,165 downwards.
ACTGTCCCAGAGGTCTCTAAGATTGTCCTCATTTCTTTTAATTCTTTTTTCATTTTTCCTTTCTGTTTCATTTATTTCTGCCATTCTGTCTTCTACCTCACTTATCCTGTCTTCTATCTCTGTTATTCTACTGTGGGTTCCCTCCAGGGTGTTTTTGATCTCATTTATTGCATTATTTATTGTATTTTGACTCTTTTTCATTTCTTCTAAGTCCTGGTTAAAGCTTACCTGCATCTTCTCAATCCTTGCCTGAAGGTTATTGAACTGCAGCTCCAACTTATTTTCCAGGTTTTGGATCATTTTCACTATCATTATTCGGAATTCTTTGTCAGGTAGACATCCTATCTCTTCATCTTTTGTTTGGTCTAGGGGATATTTATCCTGTTCCTTTACTTGCTGGGTATTTCTCTGCCTTATCATCTTGTTTATCTTGCTGTGTTGCCCCTTTATTGTGGGGGTTCCTCACTATGGGAGGGGTTGGATGTGTGGTTTGTAGAAGTTTCCTGGATGGGAAAGCTTGTGTGGTGTTCTGGTGGGTGGATCTGGGTTTCCTCACTGTACCTAACAATGGGGTGTCCAGTAAAGAGATTTGAGGTGTCGATGGACTTGGTGTGACCTTGGGCAATCTGTGTATTGAAGCTCCTGGCAGTGTTCCTACGTTGCTGGAGAATTTGCTTGGTATATCTTACTCTGGAGCTTGTTGGCCCTTGGGGGTTGGTTAATTTCAGTTTTGGTATGGAGGAGGTTGATGAGTTCCTATCGATTAATTAACTCTTGGATCCAGGAGTTTTCTGGAATTCTCAGGGTCTGGGTTTAGTCTCCTGTCTTCCAGTAGCCTCAGGGCTCTTTTATCTCTGCACTGATGGTGGCAGAACCTCTAGTTTAGTGATGAGAAGTTTCTTCACAGTGAGGGACACCCTTTCGGGTACACAGAGTTACATGGCATGGACCAGAAGGAGAAGAGAGGAATCCGATGGCGAGGGAGTGAAGTGGCCAGTGATTGCTCCTCTGTGTGCCCTCCACAGCCTGGATCCCTTGGAGATGTTCACAGAGTTATATCGAAATGTGAAGAGGGGGGAAGGAGACAGAATTGACCAGAGAGAGAAAAGAGAGAGTCAAATGGATAGAGACAGATCCAGCCATTGGTCTGTTATTTCAGTGTTCTTCACAGCTGGTAACTTTCAAGCAGAGTCCCAGAGTTGGGTAGAGAATATACAGAGGAAGAGGACGTTGAAGGTGTCTTGGTAGGAGAAGAAAAGAGAAAAAAAGAAAAAAAAAAATAGAGAGACAAGAATGGGGAGAGAGCAGTCAAGCCAATGATCTCACTCCCAGGT
>ML663008.1:12261120-12337821 GCA_007570785.1 Antilocapra americana | reverse complement strand
CAAGAATGGGGAGAGAGCAGTCAAGCCAATGATCTCACTCCCAGGTAGCAATGGGTACTGGAGCTTGGATCCTTAAAGGTACAAAGTTGATACCAAATACTAATAAGCAAAGATTAAAAATCTAGAGTGAAGACTGGATTCTCAAAAATACTATTACGAAAAAAAGAAAGAATGATAAAGAAGAAAATACAACAACAACAACAACAAAAAAAAATCAGTAAGAAAAAAAAGGGAAATAAAGTGGAGATATAAAAGGTAAGAAAGGAGATAGGATGGAGAATACAATAAGGGAGAAAGAGGAGATTTAAAAAAAAAGAAAAAGAAAAAAAGGGAAAATAAAAATAAAGGAAAAGAAAGAAAGGAAAAAAAGAAAATAACTAGGTTATAGGGGACTTAAAAATTCTAAAAAAAAAAAAGGGTATAAAAAAGTTTAAAAATTTAAAAGATGTTCCTAGTACAGTTATAACTAAGGCTTTCTCTGGTGCTGGTGTGTACAGCGAGGGGTCAGTTCATTTTTCAGATAAATCCTTGGTCCGGCTTGTACTTCTCACGGTCTATAGACTCCTTTCTATGCAGTCTGCGCCATCTGCAGGGATTTAATCTGCTACTCCTGTCAGTTCCAAAGCTGTTGGCTCTGCTAGCTTAAGCGTCTTCTGTTTGCTGGTCTTTTATGTGTCTATTCAGCGCTCTGGGGTTTGCTCTGCTCCTGGTGAGTGCGCTTCCCCCGCCCCCTCTGCTCGGCTCTCTGTCGTCTGCCCGGCACAGTTGGGGAGTGCGGCTTCTCCCCTCCCCCGGCCCAACCGCTCGGCTTTCCTGACCTGCAGCTAAGCACGTCTTCTTAGGTGTGCAGAGCTCCGATCCGTCCAGAATCCCCAGAAGTCTTGGTTAGCACCTAGCTCTGTGCGCAATTTGGCCGAGGAAGCCTCGCCGGGGCTGGGCTATGCCCGCTGGTCTCGGGCAGGGGTTGGGTCGGTCCGCAGCCCACAGGCGCCCAGTTCTCCTCGGCCGGCTGTCTCTCTGCCAACTCCGCACGCCCTTTGTTCTGTGGCACCCGGCAGGAGCCTCTCTGCGGACTCCACACCTCTCTTTGTTCTGCGTGGGCCTGGCAGGGGGGCTCTTCCTGGGGAAAGCTACTTCTCAGTCTTTCTCCGGTTAGCCCCCTGGGTTGGGTCCCTCAGGCTGCTCCATTCCCTGAGCGCGGGGCCCGCCCCTCCCTGTGGAGTCCGCTTTGGCTAGTGGGGGGTGGGGCGTCCGGCCGCCACCTCCCTGTGCCTTCCAGCCAGAGACATAGCTTGCAGGGCTTAATTATTAATCTGCTTTTACTCCCAGCTATCTTGCTCTCCAAGATTCACCGCAAATCCGCCCGAGAGAATGCTCCCTGGTATTCGGAAACCTTTCTCCTCTTTTTTTTTTTCCTCTTTATTCCAGACTCCCCTTCCGGGACGGATCCCCGCCCCCAACTCTGTCTCTCCCTTTACTTTTTTCTCTCTCTTTTTTCTTTTGTCCTACCTCCTCTCGTAGGCAATGGGCTGTCCCTTCAGATGCCCGATGTCCTCTGCCAGCATTTAGATCCTGTTTTATGGAGTTTGCTCGGCCTTTAAAAGTTCTTTTGGTGTATTTATTGGGGAGAGAGTGGTCTCCCCATCCTATTCCTCCGCCATCTTAGTTCCCCTCCTCTGTCTGGAAAACTCTTGAAGAATTTTCCACAGTTTGTTGTGATCTGCACAGTCAAAGGCTTTGACATAGTCAATAAAGCAGAAATAGATGTTTTTCTGGAACTCCCTTGCATTTTCAATGATCCAGCAGATGTTGGAAATTTGATCTATGGTTCCTCTGCCTTTTCTAAAACCAGGTTGAACATCAGAATGTTCACGGTTCACATTTTGCTGAAGCCTGGCTTGGAGAATTTTGAGCATCACTTTACTAGTATGTGAGATGAGTACAATTGTGTGGTAGTTTGAGCATTCTTTGGCATTGCCTTTCTTTGGGATAGGAATGAAAATTGACCTTTTCCAGTTCTGTGGCCATTGCTGAGTTTTCCAAATTTGCTGGCATATTGAGTGCAGCACTTTCACAGCATCATCTTTTAGGATTTGAAATAACTCCACTGGAATTCTATCACTTCCACTAGCTTTGTTCATAGTGATGCTTCCTAAGGCCCACTTGAGTTTGCATTCCAGGATGTCTGGATGTAGGTGAGTGGTCATACCATCATGATTATATGGGTTGTGAAGATCTTTTTTGTATATTTCTTTGTATTCTTGCCACCTCTTCTTAATATATTCTGCTTCTGTCAGGTCCATACCATTTCTGTCCAATGTTCCCTTGATATCTCTAATTTTCTTGAAGAGATCTCTAGTCTTTCTGTTGTTTTCCTCTATTTCTTTGCACTGATCACTGAGGAAGGCTTTCTTACCTCTCCTTGCTATTCTTTGGGTCTGCATTCAAATGGGTATTGCTTTCCTTTTCTCCTTTGCGTTTCTCTTGTCTTCTATTCATAGTTATTTGTAAGGCCTCCTCAGACAACCATTAGGCCAAATGGTTGTCTGAGGCCTATGAAAAGTGAGCAGGGACAAATTGAATTAAGACTCCTGGAAAGGTAAAATCCAGAATACTGCTGGAACCGCTAGTTGGCATTTTACTGGGCTTCCAAAGAGCTGTGGTCCTTTATGTCTCAAAGCAGAAAAAATTGAGAGGCAAAGAGATAGGTAAGAATTGATTTATTAGAACGGGATGCTTGTGATGGTTTCAAGTGAGTGGGTGAGAGTGCTGCACCTCAAAAATTTAGTGGGCTACAGTTTTATAATCAAAGGAAAAGTGGAGAGGTGGAGAAGACACATTCTTCCTCATTCTTGAATCATACTTCTACCATCAAATCCTCCTCCAGGTTGGGCAGGGATTTTTTGTCCCTACATAATCAAGGCAGGACTGTCATTGTACTATGGAAAAATTACTTTAGTTTTCAATACAGTGAGCATCTTTCACTTTGAAATGTCCCATTTTCATAAATTATTGTTTTTATGTGTGCAGAAAGCATATTGTAGGGATCTTTTATGTACTGAACTGACATGGGTCTCCTGCCACCATTGTTTTCTTGTTTGGAAGCATGTCTTCTGTCTGTTGCATGATTTTGTTGCTAAACAAGCCTCATTGGTTTTGTGGTTACACCTGCTTCTTGAATAATCATAAACTTATTTTATGGGATCTCCCATATTTTTTTTCTACTTACAATCCCCTAATGAGATTAACTAGTTAATCACCTACTTTGTCTCTTTACTCTGTCCCTATCACAGTTCTGATGACCTTTAGAATAAACAGCACTTTCCCAGGGGTAGGAGAAGAGACAGCTAGAGTGACGTAACAGTTGAATAATCTGTGTAACAAGCAGTTTACAGTAGTATACATTTACTGCTCACTCTCAGATCTGCTGGGAGGGTGTGTCTATAGTGTGTGCTTCTGGGATTGGCTGGTCTTTAGGCTGTTGGTTGAATTCATGTCTGCTCCAGTTGTCTCCTGGTAGCTATTTAGGAAATTTTATATCAATACTAATGGAATGGCTGACGTTCAAGAGACAAAGGGAAACAATGTAAAAAAACTCAAAAGTTTCTGCTTACATTGTTGTTTAGTAGCTAAGTCATGTCTGGCTCTTTGAGACCCCATGGCCTGTCACCTGCCAGGAGGGATTTTCCAGGCAAGAATACTGGAGTGGGTTGCCATTTAGTTTCTGCTTATGTAAATTTGTTAAGTCACTTTGGCAAAAATCAAGTCACATACCTGAACCCAAAGTAATGCCTTAGGGAATGATAGTCTTTGTAGTCTACAAGGATGGGCTGCAAAGTCAGAAATGTATCTGAAAGTTGGATTTATTCTACTGTAACAGGCTCAGAGGGAAGAATAGAATCAATAATGAAATTTACCATGATTATGTACGAACTATTTTGACTCCCTAGGTAAGGAACAAGAAGCCGAGTCCTCTTCATTTTTTATGCAAGATACAGGATAAGATTGTCTGTATTCCATAGTAGTAGTTAGGTAACAGTATAAACTATTTAAAGAAAATGGTGCAGGTTTTTAATATATGCTAAAAGGAATGAAGAAGTGAGCTGAAAAATGATTCCCACGCAGTTTTAAGGACCTCGCAGAGGTCGACGACCATGCATTTGATAGTGCCACCAAGTCGACAAGTTTTAGGCCATTGTTATGAGAGTTGTTGTTAAAGGTCAACAGAGTTTTTGATGACTGGATAAAAGGATGAAATTAGGGTACTAATGTCAGTGCACAGTACATATTAAGATTGTTGGTTTTTGATAATAGTATTTTGATGGGTAAATAGGTTATGAGCCAAGAATCAACATTGCTAATATGGTAAAATGATAATATCAGTGGATTAAAAAAAAGTCTTGGCAGCATCAGATTAATTGGTGATTTTTATGAATTTGCCCTTTGAACAAACAACCTTCTCCAGTGGTTGAGTATTTTCTATTTTGTATGATTCAGTCTACTAGTTATTTTTTTATCAGACAGTGGGGAAATAATGGTTTGGAGCTAGGAGAATGCATTACACCTTCAACTCTGTCCTCCATTTATGATTATATGAAGTTGGTGGGGAATGGGGGAGAATGAAAATAAAGATTCAAAAGAAATGATCCTTGAGAGAATTACAGACCTCAAATAAAGAAGCTGCCAGATTCATCCTATGGTAGAAACAGTTCCATAAGTGGTTTGTAATTTCCCATCGAATAAAATCTAATGTTATTGGTCTGAGATGTAACTGTACTGAAAAGGTGATATGTCCCTACTTGCATATCAAGTCTCATCATATGCTTTAGGTAATTTGAAAACCATGCTGTAGGGCCTTGGGAGTGGGAATCCTGCATTATCTCTGTGTATACTACATGATGCATCATAGTTTGCATTTGCTTCATATTTATTGAATTAATGAATGAATGAATTATAACATAAATTGGTGAGCATGACCCTGAGGGAACTGATCCAGAAAAGATACTTTTTATGAAACTTTTTTTAAGGGATAGGTTTGAAAATCCTTTGAAATAGACACACCTATATGGCCAATAAAGTCTGTGAATAGGCCTTGAGATGACACCCTTGGTTTCTCTTGTTTTATTTTCTCCTTAAAATTGTATAAAACACAAGGTCTCGGTAATGCCACTCTGACGGTAACGTGTGTTAGTTGTTCAGTCGTGTCTGACTCTGTGACCCCATGGACAGTAGCCCACCAGGCTCCTGTGTTCATGGGATTTCCTAGGCCAGAAAACTGGAGTAGGTTGCCATTTCCTTCTCCATGGGATCTTCTTCAATCAGGGATCTAACATGGGTCTCCTACATTGTAGGCACAAGCTAAATACTAGTGAGAAAGCACATTCCTAATATTTCTTACTACATATTTGTAGAGGAAGAAAAGTAATTTTCTTTTACCCTTCTAAGTTCTCTCTAGGGTCCCTGTAACAAAATACAGACTATTAAGAGAAATATTTGCAAGTTCATTAACAAGTGTACCTCATGTATAAATGGGAGACATCCAGGGACAAATGAGTAATTCAGAGTGATGGCTTAGATCTGTGGTTCATATAGCATCTTCAACAAAAAACAATATATTTGTGCTCAGTTACATGAAAAAGGAAAGCAGTTTTAGGCCTTCAAGGGTAGCAAATTGTAGGAACATAAATTTTGGTGTCGGGGTAAACTAATGCTAAATATAAGCTAACTAGTAAAATTTGTTGTGCAGATTTTCTGATATTTTCTCCAGAGTAAGAGTCCAAAAGTTGTCTCTAGTGATTAACTTTTGTTTTTCTGGTAGAGAGATGGAGGAGGTCACCTTTGTAAATTTATATCTTGCATTTAGACAAATAGAGGGAAAACAAAAAGCTTTTTATCTGCTTCTTCTCAATTGCCTTCAACTCAAAATAATCCTTATGCCAAAGTGGCATATTTTGGGGTGGCATACTCTGCTACTTTTCATGATGAAGCCATATTCAGGGAAAAGGTAGAAAATAAAACAGTTAAAATATTATTTTAAACACATGAGAGTACCCTACCTCCTAAGGCTTAAAAACACTTTGCTGTGATGTGTTAGTAGTTTTCCTGTATGAAAACTAACTATAATCTTAATGTACTAATTAAAAATATTATTAAAGACTTACAAACAAATATGATTCTAAGATTGTTAATGTAAAATGAAATGTTAATGAGTTTAAATCAAATTATAAGCTAAAAGCAGTATCTAATTGAAATGTTTTAACATTTTATGATTATTAATACATATTAATTCATTCAGAAGCATGTATTTGCATTTATAAGGTATTTTTAATAAGTCAAAGGCTCAGATTTTAACTGAACATTTATGAAGTAGAATTTGATACTTTATGTCATATAATCCCAAATACAAATCAATTGCATGGTTTATACATATATTTAAATGCTAATTTCATATTTCTAATGTCTTTAGCTAGTTTAAAGTTTGCAATATCTTTTCTCCTGTTAATATATTTGATTGATATTTTTAAAACTTCAAAATTATACTTTTTTGATATTTGTAGAGCAAATCACACACAAGTTGTAGTGTGATATTTAATGATGGATTTAGACTGATTCTTGACATATTTATAACTCCAATCAGCTTAAATTTTATCTGCTCCTCTGGAATAAAGCCATTTAGCAACAAAAGATTCAAGCAGCTTGAAGATTATCAAACAGTGTGTGTTCTTTTAATAATATAGCTTAAAATGTTCTTATTTTGTGGAGAAAACCCTTGAGGTGCAGCAAGCCATCAAATAAAATCCATGAAGTGCCTCAAAAGGCCTTAAGATTCATTTATTTTGCCTGTGTTTTCTTTATATTTTATTATATTCCTCAGCTTTAATAAGGTTAATTTTAGGAGAAAAACAATAAAACTTATTTGAATCAGGATCTTATCAGTCTCATGATTTCTGAACATTCTTTTAATATGCTGTGTAATTTCCAAGATTTTCAAATTGAATAAGATTTTCAAAGAATAGAAGTGAGAGATCCAGGTATTTGAAGGGAGCATTTTTCATGCAAGTCATTCTTTGTAAAAACAGCCTGTATTAACACAGGCAAGTCATATTCTTAAAGCTGTATTACAAATTAAGAGAATAGTGTCCTTTTTTCGCATATTGATATTCTTAGCACCTTCTGAAGATTAGAATTGTATGTTATGAAGGAGAGGGAGAAATGAAGATCAAGGGAGATCGTGGGTGCATAGTTTTGTCTAGTGGAACTTGATCAGGTTATTTGAAGTCTTCAAGTTCATTTTCGAGATTGACTGTTAGAGAACAGCATGAGAAAAGTAAGATTTGGAAATTCAGGCTTGGAAAAATAAATGGTTTGTTAAAAAAAATTGAAATCTGCAAAATTAATTTTATTCCCAAATTCATATACTTTTTATGGCTTTTTTTTTCTTTTTTAAGAGAATTTTCTAGTGTATCAATTATGCTATAGTAACACAACAAAGACTTCCTTTTTTTGGTTCTGCCACATGTTGTTTGAAGGCTAGCAGGAGATGCCACTCTACTCCATCTTCAATGTGTGGAAGAGCGTGTTGAAGCACATGCTGTTTTCTCAAAATGTCAATCCAGAAGTGACCCAAGCCTCTCTTGTTCACATTTCATTGCCCCAAATGAGTCACATGAATACTTTCAATTTCAAACTCAAGGAATGTGAAGTGATGTGGCAGGATTGACGTGGAATACTTGTGAAAAAACATCATCTGTTCAATATAAAAATGTGGAAATATATGAAAAAATGAATGTCAGTGGTATAACGGATCCATGGGGAATGTCCAAAAAGTAAACACGGGATAGACTTTCACACATGTATTTCCCGTACCATAAAGATTGCTTCCAACTATGAAAAACTGTCAGAATAAAATTCTGTCTTAGGTATACATGGTTTGCATTGAGCTTCTAGATTTTGGCTAATACAGTTGTCATGTAAAATTATTTTCAGCAAAATGAAAGATGAAAAATCTCTATGAGTTGATATGCCACTAAGTAATTGTTGGAATATACACTATGTTTTGTTCAAAATAGAAGGGGAGATTTTGGTTTTTAGACTTAATATTGACACTTATTAAAAGGTATAGGTCATGGAATCTATTATCCTTTAAATGGAGACTGTTGGACTTGGGAAAATGGTATTGTCTCTTAGACAATAACAGATACTTGCTATCTCTTGCATCTCTCTGAAGCCAGCACTCTAAAATACATTCTGCCTATGGCCTCAGAGGCCATATTATGGAATCAGGACACAGTAAAACCAGATGTATTTTGACTTCTGGATATACTCTATAATAAGGTCTGGCATGAAGTATTGCAAAAACTGTCTTATCTAGCATCAATAAAGAAAACAATACCAGTATCTTAGTGAAACTCATACTTAATTTTGTAATTGTATAGCATTAATAGAAAAATGCATTTGATCATTTTTAAACAAATTCATTTATTTTTTAATACTTAATTTAGGAAAATTAAGTAGTACCTATCTTGTATGTAAATACAGGAAATTTTCCTAATCGAATGTATAAAAATAATTTTTGAATATTTTAAACCAGTTATTTATAAAGATTATATCCCCATTTTATTTTATTTTATTTCATTTTTATTTTTTTATTTTGTAATTTTATTTACTTTATTGTGTTGGTTTTGCTATACATTGATATGAATCCACCATGGGTATACATATGTTCCCCCTCCAAAACCCCCCTCCTTCCTCCCTCCTGATTCCCTCCCCCTGGGTCATCCCAGTGCACCAGCCCCGAGCATCAAACCTGGGCTGGCGATTGATTTCACATATGATAATTAACATGTTTCAATGCCATTCTCCCATATCATCCCACCCTTACCCTCATCCACAGAGTCCATGAGTCTATTCTATACATCTGCGTTTCTTTTGCTGTCTCACATTCAGGGTTCTCGTTACATCTTTCTAAATTCCATATATATGCGTTAGTATACTGTATTTTTGTTTTTCCTTCTGGCTTACTTCACTCTGGATAATAGGCTCCAGTTCCGTCCACCTGAGTAGAACTGATTCAAATGAATTTTTTTTTTAATGCTGAGTAATATTCCATTGTGTATATGTACCACAGCTTTCTTATCCATTCGTCAGTTGATGGGCATCTAGGTTGCTTCCATGTCCTGGCTATTGTAAACAATGCAGCGATGAACATTGGGGTACATGTGTCTATTTCAATTCTGGTTCCCTCAGTGTGTATGCCCAGCAGTGGGATTACTGGGTCATATGGCAGGTCTATTTGCAGTTTTTTAAGGAATCTCCATACTGATCTCCATAGTGGCTGTACTAGTTTGCATTCCCACCAACAGTGTAAGAGGGTTCCCTTTTCTCCACATCCTCTCCAGCATTTATTGCTTGTAGATTTTTGGATGGCAGCCTTTCTGACTGGTATAAAGTGATACCTCATTGTGATTTTGATTTGCATTTCTCTGATAATGAGTGATGTTGAGCATCTTTTCATGTGTTTGTTAGCCATTTTTATATCTTCTTTGGAGAAATGTCTGTTAAGTTCTTTGGCCCACTTTTTGATTGGGTCGTTTATTTTTCTGGAATGGAGCTGCAGGAGTTGCTTGTATATTTTTGAGATTAATTGTTTGTCCATTGCTTCATTGGCTATTATTTTCTCCCAATCTGAAGGCTGCCTTTTCACCTTGCTTATAGTTTCCTTTGTTGTGCAGAAGCTTTTAATTTTAATTAGGTCCCATTTGTTTATTCGTGCTTTTATTTCCGATATTCTGGGAGGTGGGTCATAGGGGATCCTGCTTTGGTTTATGTCGGAGAGTGTTTTGCCTATGTTTTCGTCTAGGAGTTTTATAGTTTCTGGTCTTATGCTTAGATCTTTGATCCATTTTGAGTTTATTTTTGTGTATGGTGTTAGAAAGTGTTGTAGTTTCATTCTTTTACAAGTGGCTGTCCAGTTTTCCCAGAACCACTTGTTAAAGAGGTTGTCTTTTCTCCATTGTATATTCTTGCTTCCTTTGTCAAAGATAAGGTGTCCATATCCCCATTTTAATCTTCCTTATAAAAACACAAATGTATAAGCAGTTCAATGTAAGACTATTTTCCTGCAGTTCCTGAATAAAAGTTATAAAAGAAGGATGAAACAAAATTTTTTTGAGATTTGTTTTTAAATTAAGTCCTGTATATATTTGGAGATCAGAAAATATTTCATTATGAATATTACTTTTGTCTGAAAAAAGCAATTAGTTTTCCCTCTTTTAGAAATGTATATGGTTTGGAAATAGCTTCATAGGCTTGGCAGGGGTAAATTATGTTATTTTCCCCAAAAGTAAACTTTTCTTGGATGTCACTGTGTAGAATTTTGAGCACAGTTGTTCATGCTGAGTTTTCTAAGCTGAAAGATGTCACTGCCGAGTCTTAAACACATGGGGCAGAGTGCCAGTGAGAATGACTTGCCCAGTATCTGTCAAGCCAGGCCGAGCATGGGGCAGTGCCCAGAATCCATGAAGAATACTTTGAAGGTCAGGACATCAGCTAACTGCAAAGAACTCAGAGTGAACTTTGAAAGAGTGTAAAGTACCCTTTTCACTTTTAACATAATGATAAGGCATCAGTATTTTTCAGCTATTTTCCTTCAATAAAAATATAAATTAATTTTGAAAAAGCAATTAAAATAGATATTGACGGCTTAGTTAGAAGTGACACACTTTAAGTATTATGGCTCAGTAACAACACTACCATAATTAAAGAGATGTTATGCTCAATTTCTGCTTTAAATTGCCTGGACAATTATTCAGACACTTGAAACCTAGAAAAAGCATATTTAGTTAAAAATGCACTGTAAGATATTGAATATAGTTCCCTCTGCTGTACAGAATATGAAGAAGAGTTGTTGCTAATTTGTTTTATGTATAATAGTTTGTATCTTTTAATCTTGTACTCTAATTTATCCTTCCCCCTCTCCTTTTCCCCTTTGGAAACTGTAAGTTTGTTTTCTACATCTGTGATTCTGTTTCTGTTTGCGTATAGATTCATTTCTATTACCTATAATACAGAAATTGTGGAAGTTCTGAAAAAAAAAAATACACAACTGGATCATTTTGCTCTATACCAGAAACTAGCAGAATATTAAGAATCAACTATACTTCAGTTTTTAAAATACCCAGTAAATGAATATTAGCATAATGAATACATGAGAGATTATTTATCTAGCATTATAATCAATAGAGAACAGTTATCCTGTGATTCAAAGTAAGATTTTGTGTCACTGTATAGAAAAAGGGAATTTAATATCCAGTCTATAGAAGGGGAAAAGATGTACTTGTCGCATTCTTTTGCACTGCTGCATAAGCACACTAAATGACAGATATTTTTAAGCTACATATTTAAAATGAAAGTAACAGACATGATCAAAGTATTCTTTTTGTGTAGGTGTTTCTCAACTGACACTAGCAAACAAGACATGAAAACGAGTAACGTAGAAAAAATAAGCAGGGTGCAGTGAGTGAATGGTGGGTTAAAGAATCTTAAATATTATTAACTGAAACCAAATGAAAGATGCCTTCATATAACAAGACAATGAGATTTTACTCCATTTCTTAATTTTCAGTGGTTTTAAGTAACGTGTTATTCATATACATTGAGTACTTGGAACCAATTTTTTTTAATATTTTGTACATACCCTCCAACTGCTTTTACATTTTTAATACCTATCATTTGATCTATCTTCACTTTTTGAGGGGGACAATAAAGGTTGCAGTAAAGGTTGTTAGGGGACGTTCAGCTTTAAGGGACCCAATATGTTATTGTCTTCTTTTGTCTGCTGTTTCTCAAGGATTCTCGATTCCTTATCAGTTCCTAGAAAACAGGAATGAGCAGAGCTGCACTCAGTTCTCAGGACTGAGTTCATGAGAGAGGGCGCCTGCTTGGATTCCTTTCAGTGAATCCTTTCAGTGACCTTACTTAAATGTAATCTATTCAGTTATGCCCCTCTTACTCAGGATATGGAATGCTTTCTGGCCCTTTGAAGATTGTTATTTGGTTGGCTTTGTTTTTGCTCAATTTTTTTTTTTTTACTGCCTTGTATGAAGATATAAAAACATGCATTTCTGCAAATAAAGCAAGCTTGTTTTACTAGAGACTTGAGTCCCCTGTGTCTCTCTTCTCATCGACTCCAGTCCCCAGGTCCTGGTCTGTATGTAAAAGATCACAACAAAGGTTGTCTATTGAGTTTGCTAATAACATGTTCTTAAACTTCACCTAGAGCACAGACCATTCATATGACACTTCTTAAGTAATGTACTGGATAAGCATAAATTCAGACTGATGAAATTTGGAGACTGTATTTCTTAATTAAAAAGGGCATATGTAGGTTTTTTCCCCTCATATGTGTTTTATATTTATTTTTACTTGATTTTTTGGCAGCTACTAAAATTAAAAAATAACAATCATGAGAGAAATAAGGATTTTAAAAATTAAAAGCAGGAAAAAGGTATTAAGTGGCAGTTTTAGTTAATTTTTATGTACATTTAAAGTGTTAGCAAATTCAAAACAGCTTAATGTTTTTCATTAAAGAAAAGGACACTCTTATCTAGAGAACATTTGAAACTATAATTTGATTCTTAGGGAAGTCTTAAGGTAATTTCTTTGTAAGTTTCTTGTTAATAATGGCTTCTAATAAATCACGTGTTATAGCACTCAGTATACAAGATATCATGTACAGTAAATGATTAAGTGATTGAAAATTTGTGGATGTGGAGAGGAATTGACTTCAAAGTTTAAACTAATTTGATACTTAAAATTTTAAAGAACAATTTAAATAGTGTGACATTAAAGATTTGTCCCAATAAAGGAAGAAATGGGTGAACTGTTTTATTTTAAATAGATTGAATTTAAAAAGAAAAGAAAACATTGCCTTAAAATGGCTTATCCTATATTTGTAAATAACTTTAGTTATACTGAATTACAATATTTTCAAAAACATGGGGATGTTCTGATTAATGTGTTTTTGTTTGATTATAAGTGTGTATCTATTTGCTTATGACTTCTACATATTGGCAAGTATGGATTTATTAATGGGAAAGTATGGTTTTATTAATTGCCAAAGCACTGTTAAACAGGTATAATCTGAAAATGTTCAAAGAAGAACCACAGTACATACGAAAAAGGACTTTTCAAGCAATAGCTTTTATTTTGATCTCTTAGTTATTGTTGTTTTCCCACATTATAAATAGTGATATAAACTCAGAAGCCCCATCATGGATCAGAGATGCCCAGAATAACAGGCACGTTTGGCCGTGGAATACAAAATGAAGCAGGACAAAGGGTAACAGAGTTTTGTCAAGAGAATACAGTGGTCATACCAAACACCCTTTTCCAGCAACACAAGAGACGACTCTACTCATGGACATCACCAGAAATCTGATGGATTATATTCTTTGCAACCAAAGATGGAGAAGCTCTATTCATCTGGAAAAACAAGACCTGGAGATGACTTGAGCTCAGATCATGACCTCCTTATTGCAAAATTCATGCTCAAATTGAAGAAAGTAGGGAAAACCACTAGGCCACATAGATCAAATCCCTAATGATTATACAGTGGAGGTGACAAATAGACTCAAGGGAGTACTGGGGACAGAGGTTCCTAACATTGCACACAAAGCAGTGACCAAAGCCATTCTAAAGAGAAACAAATGCAGGGGGGAAAGTGGTTTTCTGAGGAGGCTTTACAAATAGCTGAAGAAAGATGAGAAGCAAAAGGGAAAAGATATACCCACCTGAATGCACGGTTCCAGAGAATAGTAAGGTGAGATAAGAAGGCCTTCTTAAATGAGCAATGCAGAGAAATAGAGGAAAATAATAAAATGGGTAAGACTAGAGATGTCTTCAAAAAAATTGCAGGTATCAAGAGACAGTTTCATGAAAGGATGGGCATGAAAAAGCACAGAAATGGTAAGGACCTAAGAGAAACAGAAGAGATTAAGACGAGGAGGCAAGAATACACAGAAAAACTACACCAAAAAGATCTTAATGACTCAGATAACTACCATGGTGTGGTCACTCACCTAGAGCCAGACATCCTGGAGTGTGAGGTCAAATTTGCCTTAGGAAGCATTACTACAAACAAAGTTAATGGAGGTGACAGAATTCCAGCTGAGGTGTTTCAGATCCTAAAATATACTATTGTTAAAGTGCTGCACTTTATATGCCAGCTAATTTGGAAAACTCATCAGTGGCCACAGAAATGGAAAAGGTCAGTTTTCATTCCAGTCCTAAAGAAGGGCAATTCCAAAGGATGGTCAAACTCTACCATACAGTTGCACTCGTTTCACATACTAGCAAGGTAATGCTCAAAATCCTTCAAGCTAGATTTTGCAGTACATGAACCAAGAACTTCTAGATGTACAAGCTGAATTTAGAAAAGGCAGAGGAACCAGAAATCAAATTGCCAACATCTGCTGACTCATCAAAAAAGCAAAAGAATTCCAGAAAAACATCTATTTCTGCTTCATTGACTATGCTAAAGCCTTTGACTGTGTGTATCACAACAAACTGTCCAAAATTCTTCAAGAGATGGGAATACCAGCACACCTTACCTGCCTCCTGAGAAACCTGTGTACAGGTCAAGAAGGAGCAGTTAGAAATGAACATGGAACAACTGACTGATTAAAAATTGGGAAAGGAGTATGTCAAGGCTATATATTATCACACTGCTTATTTAACTTATATGCAGAGTACATCATGTGAAATGCCAGACTGCATGAATCACAAGCTGGAATCAAGACTGCTGAGAGAAATATCAGCAACCTGAAATATGCAGATGATGCCATTCTAATGGCAGAAGGCTGACCCCCAAAGAACTGATGCTTTTGAATTTGAATTGTGTTGAAGAAGACTCTTGAGAGTCTCTTGGACAGCAGGGGAGTCAAACCAGTCAATCCTAAAGGAAATCAACCCTCAATATTCATTGGAACAACTGATGCTGAAACTGAAGGCCCAATACTTTGGCCAGCTGATGCAAAGAGCTGACTTTTGGTAAAGACCCTGATGGTGGGAAAGATTAAAAGCAAAAGGAGAAGGGGATCACAGAGAAAAAGATGGTAAACCAGTAGTATCACCAACTCAATGGACATGCATTTGAGCAAACTCTGCAAAACAGTGGTGGACTAAGGAGCCTGGCATGCTTTGTTTCATGGGGTCCCAAATAATTGGACACAACTTAGGGACTAAACAGTGATAACAATAACAGCAATCTCAGAAGGAAATTTTGCAGTAATGGTAACAGTATCCTTTTATATGCATGACTTAAAACAGCAACACAGTGTGGAAATATGTTTCAGGATTGAAAAGTTAAGATATTTTCCCTGATTTCTTTCCCTTTATTGTCAATGCACTGAGTAGAAGGGCACTTCAGTATATTTGGCTAAGTTCCTTACAATGGAAACACAAATTCTTTTTTTTTTTTATTGTTTTTGCCATACATTGTCATGATATCACCATGGGGTTACATATGATTCCCCTCCGGAACCCCCCCCCCCCCCCCCCCCCCCCCCCCCCCCAGGAAATCTCGCTGCACCAGCCCCGAGCATCAATCCTGGGCTGGCGATTGATTAGACACATGACAATTAACATGCTTCAATGCCCTTCTCCCATATCATCCCACCCTTACCCTCATCCACAAAGTCCACGAGTCTATTCTATACATCTGTGTTCCTTTTGCTGTCTCGCATGTTGGGTTCTCGTTACCGTCTTTCTAAATTCCATATATATGCGTTAATATACTGTATTGTTGTTTTTGCTTCTGGCTTACTTCACTCTGGATAATGGGCTCCAGTTTCGTCCATCTGAGTAGAATTGCTTCAAATGAATGGAATATTACTCAGCACAAATTCTTTTTTTAGAATATATCACTTAAAATATGGACTGTTTATGTATTACAGCTTGCAGAAAGAATGTGCATCAGATGTTATAGTTATATCCATTAATGCAAGTAAAGGAGCACAGAACAAAATTATAGAGGATGAAACCTCAGATTTCTTTTTTCTGTCTTTCTTACACCCCTACCCTACAAAAGAATTCTCATGTTTTTAATATCTTTAAAAGAAAAAAGAGTAAAGTAAAAATAATAAAAATGTCATTTGGACTTTTACATATTTCAAAGTAATACTTAAAAAGAGCTGTCTTTGGCAGTTAAGGTTTGTAAGCAAGGGTGTGACAGGTGCAGAGCTGATGGACAGGATCATTCTGATTCAAAACACAGGATGAACTGTGTGTAAAAGAAAGTAGGCAGGGAACCCTATGAGAAAAACATTGCAATAGTCCAATGGGGACAGCCTGAACTAGGGAGATATGAGAAGGAAGGAGTCTGGAAAGGCATTCCAGGAGTTGACATTCTGTCACCTGGTAGGAATTTTCCATCTGTGCAGGGGACATATCACTGACCATGACCTGACATAACTGAGGCAGAATCAGCAGTTCAGCTTCTCTTCCTGCCATCCCCTGTGTTGTGCTAAATTCTTCCCACCTAGGGGCTCCCTCATATTTTGAAGCTGTTGAATACAAACAATTTCCAGGAAAATAGAATACATTTAACTTGTTCTTGACAAATTGTTGCCATCTTCCTTTACCTGCAGCCCATATCCAAGATTCATATTTTAAAGGATGTGATAACACTTTTAAAAAAAGTATCTCATAAGTAAGAAATCAAAAATCCCAATAGACAACACAGCTAACCTTAAGAAGTGCAGTGGCTTGCATGAACCTGGACTACAGGAACCCAGAAAGGAGACTCATTCTGGGAATTAGAATTGGAAAGGCAGTGAGGTGTATGACCTGGGGATGGTCAGACACATAGAACACTGCTGATCTGAGAGATCAGGCTGTGAGCAAAAAAGACACTAACAACCCACTGCCAAGGTTTGGAATGGTAAGGGGTTTAAGTACATTGGTCAGGAACTGAATTCAACTGACGTAAGCAGGAGAGGCAGGCAGACACCACATTTGTTCATTAAAATAAGCTTTATTGTATCTAGCTTTAGGTAGATCTATGATCTCAACAGACTTTCCTGGTGGCTAGTTGGTAAAGAATATGCCTGCAACACAGGAGACGATCTGTAATGCAGGAGACCCGGGTTCCATCCCTGAGTCAAGTAGATCCCCTGAAGAAGGAAATGGCAACCCACTCCAGTATTCTTGCCTGGGAAACCCCATGGACAGAGGAGCCTGACTAGCGACAGCCCATGGGGTTGCAGGAGTCAGGCACGACGTAGCAGCCCTATTGCTGCTACTGCTGTGATCGCAAGTGATGCTGCTGAGGCTTTCTAACCTGTGTCTCTGTGCTCCTCTCTTCTGTGTCAGCTTCATAATGAGGTAGGCTTGTCCCTGTGGTGGTAACCAAAAGAAGAAAATTCCATTAGAACCATGCCGGAATCATGATAAACAGACATTGGCTGCAAGACACTATTTCTGTAAACAGACTTGAATAGCTTTAAAGTTACCTTTTTTTTTTTTTTCCAGATCTCAATGAGTATTATTTTCAGTTTACAAAAAAAGTTTCTGTGTTTGGAATTTCACTGGAACAAAATTAATAAACTAGTACTATGTAGCTTTCTAGTAAATGTTTACACAAATTTCCGAAGCAGTGGATAGGTATGCTAATAGTGGGGGGTAAACTGGACTGACTGAAAATATTCAAAAAACACCATCACTTTTTTAAGACTCAAAGTAATCAGACAGAATTAATGTAATTGTACTAATTTCTAGATTAAGTTAATTTTAAAAATTGCATTAACTAAACTAATTGACCCATGTCTCTTGGTAAATTTGTTAGATTTTAAACCCCAAAATAACCTTAAAAATCCCTTTTACTATAACTTGATTCTTTTCAGTTATACTTCTAATTATGTTAATAAATATGGTGAACTTCATAAATTAATGCAGCTAAGAAAAAACATTCAGAAATATATTGGTAATTCTGAGTAGTTAATTTTAAATGAAAAAAATAATTAAAAATGATAGATTAGACTTTGAAGAGGTAATGCGTATATATTTAAAAGAACCATATAGAACTTTTATTTGTTGTTCTGTGTTTACATGTCAATATCAAACCGTTAGTCTTTTTTTCTAACAATTTTCATCAAAAGTATTAGAATATTTTTCAAAGGATGTCATAATTCAATTTCAGCGACTTCAATGACAAAACCAATTAAATGATTTTATCATTTTTCAAAGTATGGTTTTCTCCAGATATATATATGCCTAAGAGTGGGATCATATGACAGGTGTATTTTCAGTTTCTTAAGGACCCACCATACTGTTTTCCAAAGTGACTGTACCAGTTTACATTCCAAGCAACGGTGTAGGAAGATTCCCCTTTCTCCACACCCTCTCTAGCATTTCCTGATTGTAGACTTTCTGATTATGACCATTCTGACTGAATGAGGTTATATTCATTGTAGTTTTCATTTGTATTTCTCTAATATTTAGCTATGTTGAGCATCTTTTCATGTTCCTATTGGGCATTTTTATGCCTTCTTTGGAGAAATGTCTGTTTAGGTCCTCTGCCCAGTTTTTCATTGAGTTGTTTGATTTTGATACTGAACTGCATGAGCTGTTTGTAAATTTTGTAGATCAATCCTTTGTCAGTCACATTCCTTGCCAGTATTTTCTCCCATTCTGTCAGTTCTTTTCATTTTGTTTATGGTTTCCTTTGCTGTGCAAAAGCTTTTAAGTTTAACTGGGTCCCATTTGTTTATTTTTGTTTTTATTTTCATTAGGAGATGGATCAAAGAAAATATTGCCACAGTTATGTCAAAGAGTGTTCTGCCTATGTTTTCCTGTAAGGGTATTGAATCTTACATTTAGGTCTTTGATCCATTTTGAGTCTATTTTTGTATATGGTGTTAGAAAATGTTCTAATTTTATTCTTTTACATGTATCTGTCCAGTTTTCCTAGCAACATTTATTGAAGAAACTGTCTTCTCTCCACTATTCTTGCCTCCTCCTTTTTTGTAGATTAATAATTGACATAGATACGTAGGTTTATTTCTGGAGTTTCCTGTTGCATTGATCTGTATTTCTGTATTTTGTGCCAGCATCATACTGTTTTTGACTGTAGCATGGTAGATAATCTGAAGTCAGGGAGCCCAATTCGTCCAGCTCCATTTTTCTTTCTCAGTCTTGCTTAGGCTATTTGAGGTATTTTGTGTCTCCCTAAAAATTTTAAATATTTTTTCTAGTTCTGTGAAAAATGCTATTTGTAATTTGATAACAACTGCACTGAATCTGTGGACTGCCTCTGGTAGTATAGTCACTTTGACAATATTGATTCCTTCAGTCCAAGAACATTGTATATCTTTCCATTTATTTGTGTCATCTTCTATTTGTCTTATCAGCATCTTATAATTTCTTGAGTATGAGTCTTTTGCCTCCTTACATAGGTTTATCCCTAGGTATTTTACTCTCTTTTTCTTAATATATATATATTTTTTATTGAAGTCTAGTTGACTTAGGTTTTAGATACACAACAAGGTGATTCAGTTATACATATATACATATTTTTGAAATTGTTTTCTATTATAGGTTATTACAAGATACTGACTCTCATTCCCTGTGCTATGCAGTAAACCTTTGTTGCTTGTTGCATATCTATATTTTGAAATTAGAAATCTAGAATTCTATTCATATTAAGTCAAACAAGTGGAATCAAAATGTCATATTTTTTTTAGTTACACAAAAATTCATGTTATCTAGAATATATATATAATATAATTTACATATATGTATACAAAAGCTTTTCTACAATGCTTGATAAAAGCTTGAGAAAGAATATGAATAAAAGTGATGGAGAAATTGGAAAACATAAATGGGCACACTGAATATGAAATAGAAAAAGTGAAACAAACTAGATAAAGGAGCATCATATAGTCAAGTTGTTGTTGTTGTTGTTGTTTAAATTTCCTTTACTTTATTGTGTTGGTTTTGCCATACATTGACAAGTTGTTTTTAAACATGACTGCTCATTAGAAACATATTAACAGCTCTGGAGACAAAAAAAAGCAATACCTGGGCATTTGTATTTTGGGAAAAGTTTCAAGATGATTCTGATATGTCTCTGGATTATAAAAAGTGATTACAGTTTTTCTATTAAATCCTAGTTTTGGTGATGTACAGTTCTATTACTTTTCTGCTGACCAGTCATGATACAATGGTATTAACTGAGTAATAGTTATATAATCACAATTGTAAAATATGTGCACCAGGTTTCACAATCAATAGCCAGACAAGAAATAAAAGGTAATTAACAGTTGCAAGCCATAATGGGAACATGATTAACTTAATATAAAAACACTTACATGCAATGTGAAGGGGTCAAGCAGAGTGATGTGGTATGTGGAAATGCATACATGCGTATGTTGCACATGTTTCCATCTGCCCAGCCAGTCTATATCTTTTGCTTGGTGTACTGAATCCATTTACGTTTAAGGTTATTATTGATATGTATGATCCTGTTACCATTTTCTTAATTGTTTTGGGCTTATATTCTGTAGGTCTTTTCTTTTTCTTGTTTTTCCTGCCTAGAGAAGTTTCTTTTGCATTTGCTGTAAAGCTGGTTTGGTGCTGAATTCTCTTACTAATTTTTGCTTTTCTGGAAAGCTTTTGATTTCTCCATCAAATTTGAATGAGTCTTGCTGGGTTGAGTATTCCTGGTTGTAGGTTCTTCCCTTTCATCACTTTAAATATATCTTGCCTTTCCTTCTGGCCTGTAGAGTTTCTGTTGAGAAATCAGCTGATAGCCTGGTGGGAGTTCCCTTGTATGTTACTTGTCCTTTTTTCCTTGTTGCTTTTCATATTTTATCTTTGTCTTTAATTTTTGTTAGTTTGATTACTGTGTGTCTTGGTGTGTTCCTCCTTGGGTTTATCCTGTCTGGGACTCTTTCTGAACTTGGTTGACTGTTTCCTTTCCCATACTAGGGAAGTTTTCAGCTATTATCTCTTCCAATATTTTCTCAGATAGTTTCTCTCTCTCTTTCACTTCTGGGACCCTTGTAATGCAATTGTTGGTGCTTTTAATGTTGTCCCAGAGATTTCTTCATTTCATTTCATTCTTTTTTCTGTATTTTGTTCTGGGGCAGTGATTTCTATCATTCTGTCCTCCAGGTCATTTATCCTTTCTTCTGCCTCAGTTACTCTGCTATTGATTCCTTCTAGTGTATTATTCATCTCTATTTGTTTGTTTATAGTTCCTATAGATCTTTGGTAAACATTTCTTGTATCTTCTTCATTGTTTTCCCAAGATCCTAGATCATCTTCACTATCATTATTCTGAATTCTTTTTCTGGAATGTTGCCTATTTCCACTTCATGTAGTTGTTTCTCTGGGGTTTTATCTTGTCCCTTCATCTGGAACATAACTTTCTGCTTTTTCATCATGATTTATTTTCTGTAATATGGTCTTTGTTTTAGCCATTGTGGGACTGTGCTTCTTCTCTCTACCCTCTGATGGATGAGGATAAGAGGCTTTTGTAAGCTTCCTGATAGAAGGGAGTGGCGATGGGAGCAATTGGGTCTTGCTCTGGTGGTCACTGTCTTGCTCATTAGTATAGTATAATCCAAAAGTGAAAACAATGCCCAGTTGTGGATGTGACTGGTAATGGAAGTAAAGAACACTACTGCAGAAGAACCTGGAATGTTAGGTCCATGAATCAAGGTAAATTGAGAGTAGTCAAACAGGAGATGGCAGGAGTGAACATCAATATTTTAGGAATCAGTGAAATAAAATGAACTGGAATGGGAAAATTTAATCAAGATGACCATTATATCTACTGCTGTGACCAAGGATGCCTGAGAGGAAATAGGGTAGCCCTCATAGTTAACAAAAGAGTCCCAAATGCAGTACTTGGGTGCAATCTCAAAAACAACTGCCTTCCTGTATCATGTCACGAACCTCCATCCATAGTTCTTCAGGCAATCTGTCTATCAGATATAATTCCTTGAATCTATTTGTCACTTCCACTGAATAATCATAAGCCATTTGGAAATGATCAGAGATCATTCTGTCATTTTTCTTTGGCATTAGCACCTGGGGCAGAGACTTGGATTACTTCCATCACCAGTCACATCCACAACTGGGTGTTGTTTTCGCTTTGGCTCTTTCTCTTCATTCTTTCTGGAGTTATTTCTCCGCTATTCTCCAGTAGCATATTGGGTACCTACTGAACTGGGGATATGACATTTCAGTGTCATATCGTTTTGCCTTTTCATACTATACATGGAGTTCTCAAGGCAAGAATACTGAAATGGTTTGCCGTCCCCTTCTCCAGTGGACTGTATTTTGTCAGAAATCTCCACCATGACCCATCCATCTTGGGTGGCCCTACACAGCATGGCTCATAGTTTGATTGAGTTAGAGAAGGCTGTGGTCCATGGGATCAGTTTGATTAGTTTTCTGTGATTATGGTTTTCATTTTGTCTGCCCTCGGACAGATAAGAATAATAGGCTTATGGAAGCTTCCTGATGGGAGAGACTGACTGGAGGGGAACCTGGGCCTTGTTCTGTTGGGCAGGGCCATGCTCAGGAAATCTTTAATCCAATTTTCTGTTGAGGGCAGGGCTGTGTTCCCTCCCTGTTGTTTGACTTGAGACCAAACTATGATGGGGGTAATGAAGATAACGGTGACCCCTTTCAAAAGGTCTTGTGCATGCACTGTTGTATTCAGTGCCCCTGAACCTGTAGCAGGCCACTGTTGATCCTCCCCTAAGCCAGAGATTCCTGGACACTCACAGTCAAGTCTGGGTCAGTCTCTTGTGGGGTCACTGCTCCTTTCACCTGGGTCCTGGTACACACAAGATTTTGTTTTTGCCCTCTGAGAGTCTGTTTTCCCAGTCCTATGTAAGTTCTATAATCAAATCCCACTGGCCTCCAAAGTCAAATTCCCTGGGAGTTCTCAGTCCCTTTGCTAGATCCCCAGGTTGGGATATCTGTTGTGGGTCCTAGAACTTTCTTGACAGTGTGAGAATTTGGTTTAACTTTTCTGCAGTTTGTGGGTCGTCTGCTTGGCAGCTCTATGATGGGGTTAATGGCACATGCTGCATAACCAAGGTCTGCTGCACCCAGAGCCCCTGCCCCTGTGGCAGGCCACCGCAGACCTGTGCCTTCTCAGGAGACACTCAAACACAGTTCTGTCATAGTTTCTACGGGGTCTCTGGGTCCTGGTGCCCACCTGGTTTGGTTTGAGCATTCCAAGCATCTCTGGCAGGTATGGTGGTTGATTCTAAATGTGATTTTGACCTTGTAACCATCTTGCTGGGGCTTCTCCTTTGCTTGTGGACGTGGAGTATCTTTTTTGGTGAGATCCAACATTCTCCTGTCAATGGTTGCTCAGCAGCGAGTTGTAATTTTGGAGTTCTCACAAGAGAAAATGGGCACACATCCTTTGACTCCACCATCTTGTGTTTTGTGGAAGAGTTTTAGAAGGATAAGTGTTCTTCTTAGCTCTTCTCTAAACAGTTGATAATGCGCAAAATTCTTCAAGCCAGGCTTCAACAGTACGTGAACCATGAACTTCCAGATGTTCAAGCTGGTTTTAGAAAAGGCAGAGGAACCAGAAATCAAATTGCCAACATCTGTTGGATTGTCCTAAAAGAGAGTTACAGAAAAACATCTACTTTTGCTTTATTGACTATGCCAAAGACTTTGACTGCATGGATCACAACAAACTGTGGAAAAGTCTTAAGAATACCAGACCACCTGACCTGCCTCTTGAGAAATCTGTATTCAGGTCAGGAAGCAACAGTTAGAACTGGGCATGGAACAACAGACTGGTGCCAAATAGGAAAAGGAGTACGTCAAGGCTGTATATTGTCACCCTGCTTGTTTAACTTATATGCAGAGTACACCATGAGAAACACTGGGCTGGAAGAAGCACAAACTGGAATCAAGATTGCCAGGAGAAATATCAGTAACCTCAGATATGCAAGTGACAGCACCCTTATGGCAGAAAGTGAAGAGGAACTAAAGAGCCTCTTGATGAAAGTGAAAGAGGAGAGTGAAAAAGTTGGCTTAAAGCTCAACATTCAGAAAACTAAGATCATGGCATCTGGTCCCATCACTTCATGGCAGATAGATGGGGAAACAGTGGAAAGAGTGGCTGACTTTATATTTGGGGGGCTCTAGATCACTGCAGATGGTGACTGCAGCCATGAAATTAAAAGATATTTGCTCCTTAGAAGAAAAGCTATGACAAACCTAGACAGCATGTTAAAAAGTAGAGCTTTGCCAACAAATGTCTATCTAATCAAAGCTATGGTTTTTCCAGTAATCAAGTGGAGATGTGAGTTGGACTATAAAGTAAGCTGAGTACCGAAGGATTGATGCTTTTGAACTGTGGTGTTGGAGAAGACTCTTGAGAGTCCCATGGACTGCAAGGAGATCTAACCAGTCCATCCTAAAGGAAATCAACCTTGAAGGACTGATGCTTAAGCTTAAACTCCAATACTTTGGCCACCTGATGCAAAGAACTAACTCATTTGAAAAGACCCTGATACTGGGAAAGGTTGGAAGGTGGGAGGAGAAGGGGAAGTCAGAGGATGAGATGGTTGGATGGCATCACCAACTCAGTGGATGAGTTTGAGTAAACTCCAGGAGTTGGTTATGGACAGGGAGGCCTGGTGTGCTGCAGTCCAATGGGGTCACAAATAGTCAGACATGACTGAGTGGCTGAACTGACTGAAACATTTGATAGAATTCCCCTGTGAATCCATCTGGTGCTGGACTTTTGCTTGTTGATATATTGTTAATTACAGGATTCACTTTCATTACTTCTGATTGTTCTAGTCTTATTTTCTGTTTCTTCATTGTTCAGTCTTTGAAGGTTGTATTTTGCTAATCATTTTCCTGTTTCTGCCAGACTTTCCATTTTATTGGCTTATAGTTGCTTCAAGTAGTCTTATGATCCTTTGTATTTCTGTCGTGTCAGTTATGATTTCTTTACCATTTTTAATTTTATTGATGAGTCTTAACGTTTGTCAATTTTATCTTCTTAAAGAACCAGCTTTCAGTTTTATTGATCCTGCTATTGTTTTCTTCATTTTTATTTAATTTGTTTCTGCTCTGATCTTTTTGGTTTCTTCCCTTCTACTAAATTTTTTCTTTCTTTTTTTTTTTTTTTTTTTTTTTTTCTCTTATTTCTTTAGATATAAGGTTAGGTTGAGATTTTTTTTTTTTTTTTCTTGAGCTGAGATTGAATTGCTGTAAACTTCCTGCTTCAAACTGCTTTTGCAGCATGACAAAGGTTTTGTGTTTAGCGGGCAGCTGTGGGCTCAGGAAGTTTTGGCAGCCTGTCTGCTGATGTCTGGAGCTGTGTTCTCTTCTTGCTCTGTTGGTTATTTGCCTGGAGCCTCCGAGATCTGGAGCCTACAGGCGGTCGGGTGGGGCCAGGCCTTTGAGAAGATGGAGCCTTCTGGAGGGCTTATGCCAGTGAGTACTCCCCAGAACTGTGGCCACTGGTGTCTTGTCCCTGCAGTGAGTCATCACTATCCCCTACTCTGCAGGAGGCCCTCCCGATTCCAGCAGGTGTGTCTGGCCCAGGCTGTTATGAGTTCACTTTTTACCCCATGTGTCTTGGTGTACATGTAACCTCTGGAATTCCTGTGATCTAACCTTGCTAGACTTCAGAGCCTGATGCTCTGGGGGGCTCTTCCTCCTGATGCCAGACTCTGGCTGTGGCACCTGATGAGGGGCTCAGAACATGTACTCCTGTGGGGGAAGCTCTGCAGTATAATTATTTTCCAGTTTGTGAGTCACCCACCCAGGCAGCAGGTATGGGATTTAATTTTATCATGAATCTGCCCCTGCTACCATCTCATTGTGGTTTCTTCTTTGTCTTTGGATGTAGGATATCTTTTTTGGTAGTTTCCAGCAATTTTTTTTTCATATGATTACCAGTTCATTTTGATTTTGGTGTTTTCATGAGAAGGCTTGAGCTCAATGTCCATCTTCTCTGCCATCTTGTCTCCATCCCTTAACTTAGTATTTTTATGTTTATTTTCACTAAGCAACTGATATTTCAAAATATTCTTATACGTATATGTACATATACACATTCTTCTCATTATAAAGAAATGTTACTATTGACTGAAACTCTTGTGTGAAGAGCTGAGTCTTTATGGATGACTACCTATGGATGACTAAGTCCTTTCCACTGTGAGTCCATATGTAGATAAGGTTTCAATCTACTGCTGTTACCAGAGTTGTCACTGAGAATTTGCCCCTTAAAGTCATTGTTAGCCCCAGAAGTCACTTTCAGAAGTGCTGTTCTGATTTTTCCTGACTTTATGCCCTGTTGTGTTCTTCCTGCTTCTCTTTCCCATCTCAGAGTTTTCCAGCTACAGGGCAATGTTGGGAAATTCTCAGTGCACACCTACAGAACTCATCAGCTTCTTTGTTGAGTTTCTGCTCATCTGGCTTGGTTGAGCTA
This sequence comes from Antilocapra americana, assembly GCA_007570785.1. Lineage (NCBI taxonomy): Eukaryota > Metazoa > Chordata > Mammalia > Artiodactyla > Antilocapridae > Antilocapra > Antilocapra americana. The sequence goes on along the minus strand of ML663008.1, from coordinate 12,311,333 downwards.
GGGAATGATATCACTGCTCATGTGTTCTATATATATACCTCATTGGTTCTCCTATAATTTACTCTTTCAAAGCACGTGTAATAAAACTGCTCTGGAAGCAAAACGTCAACTCTATTTCTGGTGTGATTTAGGACTGGCGGTACAATATCATTGTAATCTCACCAACTTCCAAATAATTTTTGGACAAATATTTGTTTAAACTTTTTCCAGTTGTTTAACTGATTACAGACACATTCTGTTAAGTAAAATTAAACTTTGTGTAGAGAAGCTATTAGTGGGCTTAAAACAATCATATTGAAACCACGTTTATATATCGTCCAGATAAAAATAGGACTTCACTGATGTTTTTCTGTTGCTGGGAAAGGACGGTACATTTAAAGTAGCAGTTTTCATAGCTTTCCCCAAAAGAAAAATGGAGGTATTAAACAAAGGATATAAGGGAGAAGTGATGAGTCCCATGGTGTAAGTGTGCAATGTACAGAAAGACTTCATACTTTCTAACGAGACAAGTTGTGAAATTTTCAAAATTTGAGTAGTTGTGAAAAAATATATTTAGAACATGAGTTCTGTATCTTAATCTAAATATGTGAACCATCCAAGGTGGTATTTATCAGTTAGCATCTCGAGGACATATATACCTGGCTTATGCTGTGTGAACTAGTCATCTCTGTTGAGAGTAGAATCTGCACTTAAAAAGGACATTGAGAAGAGTGAGACATGTGTATGTATTATAGCTATTGCTTGGGTTCTGTAATCTAAAGGAAATCTTGTTTCTGTCCCCATTTATTTGTGCAAGAGACTGAAAGCAAAGCAGTAATTCTTTATTATTATTACATAAAGATATGTCCAGACTCTTCTGGATATATTCTCCTTTCCTCTTCAGATCCTCTCTCCATTCTTCTCTACTCTTCTGTGGCCTGGAGCACTGATCTCCAATGCAGGGCTGAGTCTCTTCTGTGAGGTGTAGCAGCCAACAGGGGATCTTCTCCTGGAGAGCAGGAGCACAGTGAAGTCAGAGTCTTTCTTCCCCTTCCACCCTCTTCTACATCCTCCCTCAACCCAGTATAATGGCAGATACCACCCATTCCCCCCATGGCTACTAGACCTGAGATGTATAGAATTCTTCCTTTGTTTCTTTCAGCCCTTTTCCTTTCAGTGAAAGTGAAAACCACTCAGTCATGTCCAACTCTTTGCAACCCCATGGACTATACAGTCCATGGAATTCTCCAGGCCAGAATACTGGAGTGGGTAGCCTATCCCTTCTCCAGGCGATCTACCCAACCCAGGAATCAAGCCAATGCCTCCTGTGTTGCAGGCGGATTCTTTACCAACTGATCAGGAAAACCATCCCACTTTAGTGAGATGTAGCTGTCCTGCATGAAGTCTGAATATTGAGCTAAATTTAATATCTGCAGGAAATCATAAAATAGAAAACAATTTCAAGCTATTGATAAAGATTTTTGGGAATTAGTTTATAAGTAAAACTATAAAATATATGTAAATTTGATTTCTTTTAAAAATAATATATGTAAATAGATAACTTTAACATATTTTTAAATAAAATAATCAAATATACTTACACATGATAATCCTTTGTTTTAGAAAGTGTTGCATGAAAAAGCATCATGCTTGAAGTACATTTGTTTCAAGTGTCTATTTTCCAATAATAGTGTGCTATTAATAAAACAATTTGCATGACTCTAAAAACTGCAGTTGATTCACAGAATGTGCATGTATGATTAATGCTCTCTATTTTCACCCTTTAGGATATTCGTTAATTGTAGCACTCCATAAAACTTAGTATACACAGGGTTTTTGTTGCTGTTGTCTGTCAGTGAAGGCACTTTGTATATGTGTTGAAGATACTGAGATGAGCTAATTTCCTCCATCAAAAAACTCAGAGGCAAACGTGCTAAGGGGGGAAGCACATGAAATAACACTTGAACTCAGGGACAGAGGTGCTGCTTAGACATGACTGCACATGTGTTGTGGCGTCACAGCTCAGGGAGGGCAGCGGTAACAGCACCGTCCGTTACTGCTTCTGTCTCTGGGTCTCGGATCCACGAGAAAGCTGGAGTGGTCCATTGCCCCCACAGTCACTCTTCAGCTGCTCCGCTTGTTTCTGTTGCTCGACAGCAGTTCATATTTACCCCACCTTAAGCACTGTCAGTTTGGAACAAAAGACTAAGGTATTATATGTATAGGAAAAGTTAAATCTATTAAAATTTTACCTCATAACTTCATCACAACAGGCATGAATATGTACTAAAATTCCTAAAGAGAATATGTAAAAATAAAAGTGACCAAAGAGAAGAACCAGAAGGATTATTAAATGGCCACCTATCTATCAAAAGTGCAAGTCATGTTTCCAAAAGCTACTGTTAATAGTGGTTTACATTCAGTAGTGCTTTATTGTTTGAAATTACATTATTTTCTAAAATCACTATTAATGATAAACATAAAGCTTTGTAGTGTAAAAATTTCTTATATAGAGTTTGTATTAATGTTCTAAATCAACATTTGGAATATAGATCTATGCTTAAAATAAAATGTTGAAATACAATTTAAAAATTACTTTGATTGTGCATGATTTAGGGATATGCTTGGATTTATGAGTTTATACCAATATCAGCAGTCATTAGGTTATTGCTTAAGTTTAATGAACTCTCTGAAACCCTAATTAAGTATTATAAACATGTTGAATAAAGAGGATTAGAAGATTAATAACAGGGCTTTTAATAATTGACATTTTCCTCTCATCTTAATTTCATAAAGTGACAAAATGATACCTTTGTCTCTAGCTTGCATAACTGGATGGGGAGTACTGCCTTTTCTCTGGATGCACAGTAAGTGGAGAGGGGCAAATTTGGGAGTATGGAATGATGAGTTCAGTTTGGTCATGTACACCGCATACTGTGTGGAGGCTTTCTGGGAAAATGTCAAACAGGCAGCTGAGGGTAGGTGTCTTCATCTGGGAGGAAACACTCGTAACTGTCCTTGTGCTGGGGAGTTTTGTTTTCAGTGTGGCCCTTGTGTACATCTCCTTTAACCATGTTTAATCCCCAAATAAAGAGAATAACACAGTCATATTTCAGCCTAATATGATACAACTATCCTGAGTATGACAAACACATTACTGGGTGATGTTTACTCCCCTTGATAACCTGTAACTTAAATATTACAATGTAAAGTCAACATATCTTATGTATCATGGTAGACAGAATTATGAGCTTGTCTTTATTGGGGAATTATATATGGCTTTGGGAGATGTTTATGGGTAATAAGTTAACAAAGGGTACCGCTTGCAGTGGTGAATTTTGTGTGTCAACTTGGCAAGCCATGGCACCAAGATATTTTGAGCAAAGTAAATTAACCTTCCTTAATGTGAGTAGTCCTTATCCCATTCGGTGAAGTCCTTAAGAGAAAAAAAACAGCTACGCCGTCCCTTCTCTTTTTCTCCATACACATTCTCTCCCTCTCTCTCCCCGTAGTTTTCATTCCTTTTCTCTGGAAAAGCCTAATATAATACTTTTCTTGTGCAATGTCATGGCCATTCTATTTCATGTACCGTAGGGAGTTGGAGGAGTATGAATTCTAAGTTCCATTCCATCTAGCCAGTTTTAACTACTATGTCTTGATATTAAACCTTCTTTTTCAAAACTGCCATGGCTATTTTTACAACTCCATTAGGATTATAGTATCAGCTTGTCAAATCATGCTGAAATTCCTGGGGCGATTTTGATTGGAATGCCAATGGATTTTTTTTACTGGGAGAGAAAACTCTCCCATTTCCTCCATCTGTTACTTTTTCCTCGTTGCAGGTCTCCTCATATGGTTTGTAAACATTGACTGTGAGCTCCTCCTTGGTGTGGTTTTCAAGATGGTCCCATGTGTCTTGGGCTTGGGAACAATCTCTAAAGGAAGCTTTATGTTTTTCTCTGAATGGGACCACTTGCTCCCGGTTTTCAAAATTTTTAGGCTTTCATACTCAACAGACTTACACATATTAGAGTGGTATGAATTTGATACATCTGTTTGAGGATCCTGACTTCTCAGGGATGTTTCTTATTAAGCCGAGCCCCTGAAGCAGTGCCAAGTGTCCTTGGTAGTTCCTTTATATACTCACTCTATGACTTCTGATTTCCTCAAGATAGCTTGGCCTCAGGTTCCGTTTTTGTCTCCAGCTTCCTAAAATCCTTCTTCCATGTGAATATCAAAACCATAACTTCATGCCTTCACCTGATTCAGATAGTCCCCCAATACGTTTATATCTCACCTCCTATGTACTATTTTTCCTTTGATTTAATGGATTGTAATTGCTAAAGATATACTTACCTTTTATAGTTTTGATTTTGATTTTCCAAAACAAGTCAGTTCTTGAATTAATTATCAATACCAAGGCTTCTGGAGTGGTAACTTGGCGTGGAAGTTTAGAAGATGGCCATGAAATGACCATGTATACTACATAAAATAATCGGTATTCTAGTTAAAAAAACAAGAACAAAATACTGTTGTCTCCTTGACCTCCATTTTCTACCTATGAAATAGAAATAATGCCATAATAAAAGTCACGAGGATTGTTTTGGATACCATTTGTGGCACCTCACAACTATTTTAGAACATACTATACTTAACAAACAGGAAGCAATATAGTCTTCTTACTTTAACCATCTGTGCATGAAGAGGAGAGAAAAAATAGGAATTTAAAAAAAATTACTGATTAGTTTTGATGTTTCCATCATAGAGCCCATTCTCCAGAATGTGCTTGCAATAGGAGATGTGAATAACTAGGCTTATAAAAAATACGTACACAGAGAAGGAAAGGGTGTAAGAAAACGGCTTCTAGAAACAGTTAATATATATTTTTTCCCTTATCCTCAACTGAAAAAACTGATTTGTTACAATCAAAAGGGAACACTAAAAAAACTACTGTGTCAGCAAATCTCTGTAGGCAGTTCAGGTGTTTGAACATGTCTGATATGTCCTCTTTATAGCTATCACCACAGAGAATGTTATTCTATTTATCAAAAAGCCAAAACTGAGCTCCTGTTTAACTTCCAAGCATCAGTTCCTTCTGAAAAGTGAAATATTGATGAATAATTACAGAGATGATCAAATTAGGTATTATTAAAATTAGTTCCTCTCATCTTCATAAATTACTAAGGTTACAATTTTATGCAATCAAGAATTTCTTTTCCTCCCTCCTTCCCTGTCTACTTATGTAGATACACTTCATTTATAATTTTTTAATTTAACACTCTAATTTGCTGAGTTTAAATCTTACACCACTTTTTTGTCCTTTTTTCCTTTAAAATATAAGCATATAAAACTAATGAATATATCAGCTGTATTATATAGTTTGTGAATTTATAATTTTATACTATGTGTTTTGTTACTATAATTTTGACATTGATCATAAATTATGTTTTTTAAAAAATCTGGTTTTAATTTCTAAATATTTCTGATAATTTATTTATATATTTTTATTAAGGAGTCTATTTCTTTTCACAATTTCACATTGAGAAAAAACTGTGTTGTGTGCCACTCTTTTAAAAACTAGTTTTTGAAGTGTTCTATAAACTTGTAAAATCATAAGTTACATTTTCTTTGCAGTGTTCAATTTTCAACTTATTAGTAAAACCAATCTTATGATACTGTTAGCAACCTTTCTCTGTTTCCTACCTTTCCTCTGTTTCCAGTGTGCTTTATAGATCTAAAGTGGTTGTTAGAAGTGGACATTACTGGTACCTGTTCTGTTTCTACTGATTCAAAATCCATGAATGTATCATGAGTCACTATCATTATCCACATTCCTAAATAATTTCCATGGAAACTGGAGTTTGAAATTTTTCGTTCTCTGTATCTTTTATATTTGACAGTTTGTTGTATAAACCCTAATACTTAAACCAGAACAAGCAGCAGTAGTAGGCACATTAAGGTATTAAGGTATAAACTGAAGCAGTTTATACATGCGCTTGCTGTGCTGTGCTTAGTTGCTCAATCATGTCCAACTCTTTGTGACCCCATGGGCTGTATGTAGCCCGCCAGGCTCCTCTGTCCGTGGGGATTCTGCAGGCAAGAATACTGGAGTGGGTAGCCACGCCCTCCTCCAGGGGATCTTCACAACCCATGGATCGAACCCAGGTCTCCTGCATTGCAGGTGGATTCTTCACCAGCTGAGCCACCAGGGAAGCCCATACATGCTCATACCTTTAGTAAATTGAAGGTTCATTCCAGTCTCAGGTCGTATGGCTTCAGTGTCCTTGATCTTAATCACCATGCATATGGCTCTCATTTGAATAGATGCTGAAAACCATGCATCAAGTAGAATCACAGTAACTTCTGACTGTGTCAAGGTGTTCCTGATTTTAAAATAGTAATTAATATTTTGTAGACAAGCCTGTTATTAAGTGTATTCTTAATTAAAATATAGTCTTTGCTCCATTTTATGCATTTTACACTGTTTAATAATCGCTAAGTCATTCTGACTCTCTTCCAACTCCTACAGGAGGTATTTATATCACAGTGTCTGCAGTTTTCATTTGCTTTTGACTGATCTCTATTTGTTCAAGCTATATTTGGTCATTTTGATTTCTCCCTTCTTCTTATAAACAGCATATGCCAGACTGGGTTCTCTATTTAGTTTTTGCAAACTAGAGATAAATATTGTGAGCTGAAAAAAATGTACCACCCGAAAGTTAGGAATAATGTTTTATTTGATTCACAAAACTGAGGTCTTATGCGTGGGCCAGAACATCTCATAATTCTGAAAGACTGCTCTGAAGAGGCAAGCTGGGGAGCCAGGAGTTTTGGCAACAAAGTCCAGGCGGTCAGAACATCAAGAGATTCCTGTTAAAGAAAACTAGATACCTCAGTTATCTAGTGCTTTTCTATGTTTGGGAAGATGCAAGAGTCTGGGCGCACAGAAATCATTCCTTTGATTCGTCCCTCAGCTGTGTGAGGCCAGTGTCCCGAGTCTCCTCAGGGTGTGCTCTCCAGGGTGGCGGCGGCGTCGGAGGAGCACTGTGGTCACGAGTCTCTCCGGGCTCACTCGGGGGCTGTGATGTGACGACTTGGTTGTGGCGCCATTCTGTTTACTGATAAGAGCAGGCTGCATTTTTCATTTGGAATACTTTTGTGTTTTACATCTAGAGATTGGATTGGTGGGGGAAATGGACATACTTTAGTTTTCTATGGAGTTTTGCCATAGAGGCTTCGGTATTAATACAGTTGGAGTGTGTTTTCCTGCATCCAGGATGATTCCCCAGTCACTTTTGTTACTGGTTGCCTTGAGATGTTGCCTCTTTCTACGTTTTGAATTTCATGAGTATTGTAACTGGACTATGACAGAGAAGTCAAAAATCACCAGTAAACTAGTATAGCATTAGTTCAGTTTTGTTCTTTGAAAATAGGAAATATGACAAAAACGTAAATAATACATTTCTATCTCAAAAGAAGTTTAATTTTGAATATTTAATTCATAAATAACAGGCAGTATATGAAAGGGGAAGTCAAACAATCACAGGTCTCATCTTTATGGTATAAGCGGAAGCAGATTGCACTTCACCGATGCACCCTGCTTTGCAACGTCCCTGGAAAGTGAATGAAGCAAATTGACTGCTGAGGCTCTCTGTTTGGAGAACCCCTTTGCTGATGAAGAAAGATCCAGTGTCTTCTTAAAGAGCCTTTTGAAGTATAGATATTTGCACAACAGGGGCTTATTCCTTTTCCTTAAGGGTTTAGATAATGAAAATATGAACTACTTCATGGGCTAATTTTTATCTACACCACTGAAGGTCATATATACATTTTGTAACCTACCAAATAAAAACGGCAGGGTTTTATTTTGAATGTATAGCTTTTAAGTTATAAAACGCATGAACACAGCTGGATTTGAAATCTAAAATCGGTTTTAAACAGTCGACTCAAATCAACTGTAAACTAGTAAACACTTGTTCCACAGGTATATCTAATTCTTACAGTTGGAACAAATTCTTTCTTCTCAGTTTTTATAGCATGTCCTTTAGCCTCCCTATCTGGTATCAGGGAGACCAGCATAAATACCACTCTATAACTTAGCTTTTAAAAGAGCTACAAAGTGATATATCGGTTATTTCATTATGCTTCTATCATGTTCATTTTATTCAAGAGGTAAGAATTCAGGTCTGTCACTTAATGGATACCTGAAAAATTATTTTATTCCATAACAGTGTCTCACTATTTCTTTTAATCTAACTATCTTCTTCACATCTGTGAATCCTCAGGCAACTAAGTAAGGTAACGAGATTGTCCCACCTTTATAGTTTGGGCTATTGATAGATAAGAGAACGTGTTTTCTTTCATACAGCAGCAAACTAATATTAACCTGCATTTGGAGGCATGGTGAGCAGTCTGGGAAACATCAACAACCTAACATCTTAGATTGGGTCCTAATCTTTTCACTCTGATGAAGTGAAGATCTATTAAAAATAATGACACCATGATAACATTAATTTGGCTTGTACTGCTGTCCCAAATCAGAGCTCTAGCTAGCAGCAGCTGTACGTATTTTATTGAAAGCCAAAGTAAATTGGGGCAGTTCCCCTAGCAGTATAAATTAGTCAGAACCTTGGAGACATGAGTGTATTTTAGGAACACAGTACTGAATTCTTTTTCTAAGAATTATGTCACCTTAATTCAGTAATTTGGTATGCCTCAGGGTTTGCATGTATTTTAGAGATACTGTAATGAAGCGTGTGAGTATTCATTTAAACACAGAGGTCCCCCAAGAATAAAAGGCATGCCTAATTCACTGGAAGTGCTATCATTCTCAGAATGTTTCCAGGAGTAATGCAGACTTGTACTAGCTAGGTTAGATAAGTTATTCGGAGCATATGGGGATGAAATAGGTAAATGTGCTTGAGAGATCATTGAAAATTAGGTCATTCTCAAATGAACTAATAAAACCTAGAGTTTACAAACTCAAAGACTGCACAGTGGTTTAGGCCCCTATGCTTTTTCAGTCTGGTCTCTGCAACAGTGAGGTGATTCCATCCAAGCCAAAGTTTTCAAACTCTATATGTTTTTAGTGATCTGATTTAAATGCTATGCATGAAAATGTGATTTTGCACATTGGAGTAATATTGCCTCATATACTGGTCTGAGAATCACTGAAGTATTTGTTCTGTGTTGAAGGAAACAGTGATACTGATACAGAGTAAAATCTTTGTGTGTAACTACAGTTTAGTAAAATATAATGCCAAAGAGGTTTTAAATACTCCATAAACTGTTCGCTTAAGCTACCTTTTTTCCTTGTTACACTGCTTCAATCCAGGAAATGCTTCCTTTTATCCTGCACCTGACCCACAAACAGCTCCAGCTTTTACTATAATTGTATGTGTAATTTAGTATTTTTCTTTTTATTAAATTTTAAACTAACAAAAAGAATTGTAATATAATCAAGTAGCATAGGTTTTAGAGTTGATTTTTTATATTGAAACCTTAATCTTCTCTTGCAGTGTTAACCTGAGTATTTTTCCTTAACTTCATGAAGCTTATTTCCTCCTTTCAGAAATGGACATTACATGTATGTGTGAGAAAACTGGGCTGTAATGTTTTTATTATTATACACTTTCAAAGTTAAGCCTGTGAAATAAAATTCCCTCTTCTAATTGTGGGAGGGAGAGTATAATTAATAAGAAAAGTCTTTGTCCCATTTTCATTATTTTTATTAAAAGCATATGTTCCTACTTTATAAATAATGCATACCTTTTACCACCCTACTAAAATGCTTTGATAAGAATTTTAAACTTAACATTATCAAAGATATTATATTAGGCTTTTAAAACTCTGTTCAAGATGATTCAGCCTTTTATGGTTTTAGAAAATACAGATGAAAAACACACCAGCAGTGGACAGGTCTGTCACATTTACAACATCAAGGACCTGCATCAGTGCCAGAATGCTCCCTGATAGGTTGATGTTTATGCTGAAAAGAAATGTATAATACTGCTGGCAAAAATCTTCAGACTAGGTCCAAGTGACACAAACATTTATGTAGTTAAAATGCAAGAACACAAGGCTGGTATTTTGATTTCTATTTAAGCAACTAGATAGCTGATTACTATATTTCCACTAATGTCATTTCATTTTGTGTCATGTAGACAGCCCATGTTAAGCCAAGAAAGAAACCATCAGAAGTGTTACACTTGAAGCTTTTTCATCTATTTTAATTTTAGCCTAGCTCCCATTGACCCAAGCTGAAAAAATTGAGCAACAAATTGAAGTAGTATAGGATTTTAACCCAAAATATAAAATAAGTATCTGTGAGAGTTCATATTGACACAATTATTTGAATAAATAAGGGAGAATATACGAATCTCCCATGGAGAATAATTCTAAGTCATTTATGCAAATTCTCTGACACTAAAGCAATGGAGTATAAATTCTCTCTCCTTAAGCACATGTATTAATATTTTTCCAAATAGTACAATATAGAAGAGACAAAACAGAGTAAGATTATAGTGAGGTAATCTTTCAAACACTATGTCAGCAAAGTGATCACAGCCTGCGTCAACACTGCAGCTCATGTTGCTGGGACTTAAAGTGGTATGAGGCAATAACGCTTACCAAAAGAAGAGCTTTACTTCTGTCGCCTGCCTCCCCAAATGCCCACACTTAGTCAGGAGGAAAAGAGACAAGATCAGACAAATGCAAATGTGCGTTTTTCTACAAAATACCTGACCAGTACCCCTCAAAACTGGCAAGGTCATTCATAGAAAGGAAACTCTGAGAAACTGCCATAGCCAAGAAGAGGCCTGATGGCCAGATATCACGTGGTTACCTATTCGGAACAGTCAAAGGACAGAGATGAGATGTGAGAAAACCTAGTAACAACGGACTTTAGTTAACAGTAAACATTGATACTGGTTCATTAATTATAACAGATGTGTTGTATAATTTAAGATATTAGTAACAGGAAATTGACTTTGGGGGTTCAGGGAACTCCATTAAATCCTTAAAATTTTTCTATTAATCTAAAACTCTTCTAAAATAGAAATTATAATTTAAAAATCTAGTCTATCCTTTTGTTCAGTGTGCATATTAACAATGAAATAGGCTGAGCAAATATGTGGATGCTTTTAATAATATAAGTAAAATTTAATGTGCAACTTTTTCTTTAATTTCTTTACTTTCCTTTTTTATACAGGCCTAAAATGTGGTCAGTTGACCTAATTACTGCTAGAAGTGAAGCAACTCTTGTGCAGTGGCAAGTTCATTTACCTTCAAGGAAAAAAGCTTTAAGAGGAGCTCATTAACAATTTCATTTCACCAAGTTTGTAGTTCATATGTAAGTTTCTCTTTCTTGCATTTGCCTAACCATTAGAGAGGTTAAAAAAAAAAAAAAGGAAGAAAATATTGTGACAGCATCAACTGTGATGTGACAGCATCCTGCCACCTGAGGCAAGATAGTGGGTAAAGACATGCCTCTGTGGCAGTGAGATTGGGTCGTTACTTTAATAAATTTTATTAGGTACCTAAAAGATACCTTCTGTGTGTTCTGCTTCTTAGAAGAGTAACCTAACTGAAAACACACATTTCAAGTATTTCTCACAAGAGAAGTATGGATATTATTGATAAATTCAATACATTAATTGATGCCTCATGTGTGCCAGGCAGTTCTAGCCCTAGGAATGCTTCAGTGAGCAGCAGAGATGAAAATCATTGTCTTTGTGACTCATATCACTGTGTGTTTTTTATTTTGGTCTATTTTATATATGGCTTTTGAAAGCAAGAAGTTAGGAATCAAACCTAAATTTCTAGTGTTTTCCCCTAACAGTAAGGAAAATAAGGAAGTAAAACTTTTCCCTCTAGAATGCGTTTTTTTTAAATCTTTAACAAAGTTAGGAATTCAAAAACGAGAGAAAGTAGCAACAGGCTTGTTCCATGGTCTGTAGAAGGTAAAAAAATTTTTTTTAAAGAGAGAAAAGAATATTTTTGCCTTCTCCCTCATTCCTCTCTTCAGGTTTGATAACTTTTTAAAATTCTTTAAATCTTTATTGAATACCAATATCATATAATTTGTGCACTGAACACCAGGAATAAAAAGCTAAAGATACTGTTTCTACATCAGATATTTTATGAACTGAATCAGAAATATATTACATTGTAGAGTAAAAATGCAATATGTTAAAAATGATAAATATTAGTCGCTCAGGTGTGTCTGACTGTGACACCATGGACTGCTTCTCCAGGGGATGCAATGTTATTAAAGTCCATTCCAAATATTTTGGGGACCAAGGAAAAGAAGACAAATGAAATCCAACATATCGCATGCCTAAAATTTGTTTTATTTTGCTTTTATTAACAATTAATTGGAAAGCTTCATGCCTTTATAAGAAGCTTAAAAATACTTTTCTGTGGGTTGATTTGTTTCTGCTCCCCAAAATAGATACATTAAAGTCCTAACCCATAGTACCTATGAACTTTATTTGGAAACAGGGTCTTTGAACACATACACAAGGAGACCTCCATGTAAAGACGTGGAAACACACAAAGACAGAAGATGACCGTATGAGAATGGGTGATGAGTGGAGGTATGCTGTTTACAAGTCAGGGAACAACTGGAGCTACCAGAAGTTACAAGGGGCCAGGAAGAATCTTATGTCCTAGACACTCTGGATGGAGCATGGTCTGCCAGCACCTTGATTTCAGACTTCCAGCCCCTAGAACTGTGAGAATAAATTTCTGTTGTTTTAAGCATCTAGTTTGTGGTATTTTGTAACAGCCCTTCTAGGAACTTAATGAATATGTATATACTTTTTTGTTAAATGTAAAAAATTTAGCAACAAATCAAAGAAAATATGTCATTATTGTATGAGCTAAGCTGTTCTGTTAATGCATGGATGGTATTTGGATACGAATGAGAATTAAATGTTATATTTTTGAATTGTTAAAGTCTTAACATTTTTTTCAAGTTATATATTATTACAATATATTTATCTTGCCTTTGACAAAAGTCACTTTATATATTTATAATCAAGGTTTACTTAATTTTACTCTGTTAGCAGTAGTAACTGACATATACTTTTAAAATGATTACAATATTTAGGTATAAATGATTATGAATATATTTCAGATTATAAAATTTGAATAGTTTTATGAAGTATGTAAATTAAGTATAAATATTAAAATTACTAATGCTTTTCAAAAATATTACTATTCTTTAAATATTCAAAAATTAATTATAGCCATTTTGAAAATTTTATATATAATGACTTTTAAAATTTAAAAATTACCTAGATAAGCATGAAATGTATATTTCATTTCTGGAAGAAATATTTCATAAAAATAAACTTATTTTTAATTTTACTATTCAAAGTGAACCTAGTGTGCTCATGTAAAGAATCAGTTCTACATAAATGTGAAATAGAAGGCTCAGCATATTTGAATAAAAATTTGTTTACTCTTGGACTGGTATTCAGATAGTATCATCCAACAGAAGCTAAGTGTATGACTGTGCATCAGAAAAATGATTGGGATTGTGTGTCCGGTGACTTGGCAAGTGGATTCACAGAGGGAGTTGAGAACTACACAGTACTTTCCCTTTTCCAATCCCTTCCCTACAGTCTTCTACAATGATTATCTGGGCTTACCTCTTATAATTTTCATCATTTCCATGATGTATAATATGCTGAAAATTATAATTCATCAATTTTTGATCCTCTATATACAGTTTAATGGCATTTCATAGCACTTAAAGATTTCATGGTTTTCTTTTATGTTGGGATAAACCAATAAATTTTGAAATAGCATTCCTTAACAATAAAAAAATCCATATGACATAGAAAAAAATATAGAAATATATTGTATAGGAAACTACCAATATTTCCTTTAAACAGGGATTTGTAAATACCTAAGACAATTCAAATCAGAGGATTGCTCTTTAAAGCAAATGTTTAATCATAAGAAACTAATTGAAAGCAAGGTAAATTTCACAAATTGGAACATTTTACAGTGTATACAGTTTTACAGTGTGGCATTGTTCTAAATCCATATCACATAAAAAAGGGAAAAAAATATTCTATTGGTTGGATAAAAAGAAAATGACTAACAATAAGAAAATTCTGTCTACTCAACTTTCGTCTCTTTCCGAGCAACAAATAGTTGGCAGTGATGCTAAATCTTTAATTTGCATGTCTCCAGTGGCCCCATTTACACATTTCAAAATACATACCAAACTCCTATAATGCAGAAGGAATTTCCATTCTGTCCCTAGTACACTGTGATAAATTTCTTGAAACTGTTTCTTCTATTTTAGTTGTTTTTTATTTTGTTTTCAAATTCATTCTGTAAGTCTCAGATATAAGAAAACAATAGCAGTAACTACTCTGTAGCTTGAAATGTTTTTACCCAAATCTAGATAGATAAAACTAGCTAGCAAAATTAAAATAAGAGAGATGTCTTTATGACCACATTTTGGAGTGATCGTATTTTTTTCTGAAATATTTTGGCAAATTGTCAATTAAAACAATTGTCACTATCCATTTTAACTGGCACTATTAGAGATTTCCCGATAATAGCAATGCGTTCTTACCTTAGAATATGTTGAGACAAGAGGAGAGAAGATGGATGAGCCAGTCTGCCATGGTATACATTTAAAACTATGGAAAGGCACCTGGAGAAATAGTACTATTTATAATGAAATGTACAAATGTTTCCATTATGTTTACTGCAGCTACATATAACATCTGCCACATAGTTCTTTAATTCCTATTCTTAAAGTTATAATGATTCCAAGAATTGATTTTGTTGAACAGTTTGTTTATGGAAGTGGTAGTGTCTGCCAAATTAAACCATTTCTAAGAAGAGCGCTCATTTGTCTTCCTTGGATTTCAACCAAACACATTTCAGAGACAATAACATAATGTATCTACAAAAGTTTAACTTGACTGGCATAAGGTTTAAGTAGAAATATTCCATCTATATATTCATACTAAATCCATATCTACTAGGCATGCTGCCCACTAAAGACTCTCAATGCCTTAGGACAGTGGATCTCAACTTTGTCTGCATCCTGGAATCATTTAGCGAGCATAAAAAAGACACTGATATCTGGGTTCCAACATCAGATACTCAAATTGAATTGGTTGTGGGCATGGAGTCATGGATATTGAAATTTTTAAAAGCTCCTTTGATGATTCTAATGTCCAGTGAAATAATAAAACCACTATCTTAGGATTTTAAGAAGGTTTGACATATCTTAGATTTTATAAAATTACAAAAAGTTGCATTTCTTTGAAATGACTGTGTCTGAACACAAAATGCTGCCTTTTTTGAACATGTCCTAAAACAGCAGATGTGATGATACAAGTGTATTATTTAGTTACTACAAATCCAAAGTTAAAATATGATTTAAAGTTGTCACTAATATTATTTTGGTTCCTAATCCATAATGCTGTTGTTACTTGAAAATTTTTCTACCAGTTTATAATATATTCTTTGTAGTATTGCTATTAAAGAGGAATATTTATTAATGCAGATTGGAATTCAGTGATAAATATCTAATAACCAGATCTTTAAGGACAAATCAGGGCTGATTTGTAGTATTTTCTGTTTTCCATGATGTACACCTTCAAGCTGCAATGTGATGTCAACCAGTTCACAAGATTTCTGAAAATTTAGTAGGTGTTGCAATCTTGGAGCTGTCTCCAGAATACCACCACAGCATATTAGTTGCATATGTCTAGACTTTTGTAGAACACTAAATAATCTTATGTAAATATGTCAATTAATCCTCAGATCCACACAATGATAGATTTGCAATGCAATTAGTTCCAATTCAAGGAAATAAATAAGCTTAAAGGAGATTTAAGCTTCTCAAGTGAAGTCAGACAGCAGCCACTGGCATGTAATTTTGAACACCTACTATGAATCAGGTGCTCTTCTTCCAGGTGTAAATTCATCACAGTAACTCTGCTCTCAAAGAGCCCAACTCAACTGTGGGATGCCAGGAAAAAAATAACAGTATATAAATAGAGTAAGTTTACTGGTTGATAATGAGCCATGAGGAAAGTAAGTTCAGCAATATGGTAGACAGTGACTGGTACAGAAATCTATTTTGGTTGGACTGTTAAAAGGTTTTCTAAGGAGGCCTCACTTGAACTTGCGCAAACTCTGGGAGATAGTGAAGGGCAGGGAATCCTGGCATGCTGCAGTCCATAGGGTCGCAAAGAGTTGGAGATGACTGAGTGACTCAACAACAACATCATCACTTGAATACATGAAATACACAATGTAGTGAAGCTGTGGGGAGAATGTTCTAAGGAAAAGAACAGCTGAAAATGGACCCAACCAATATTAGCCAAGGGATTTCTGAGGTGCAGTGAAGGATGTAGCAGTGTAGATGAGAAGCTGGGGAGAGTTGGCAGAAGACAAACTTTATAGTGGGTCTTGGAGTTTGGATTTTATTCCACCGTAATAGAAAGCCACTTGAGGCTTTTTTTGAGGTCTGCAATGAAGAGACTGAGGCATGATTCAAATGATAACCTCAATTCTTCTGACCAAGGGAATTAGAGGGGGCTAGGAGAGCAATTAGAAGGCTCTTGACATACATCATTGAAAATGATAGCTTACACCAGGGCAGAATTTCTCAGGTTATCTGCAAAAGTATTAGTCCTCTGAGCCCTTGATGGCAATTTGATGGACCTAGATGTCTCCTGTCCCCAGTGGCCTATCACTTCAGCTGAGAACAGCCTTGTCCTTTTACCTCAGTGTTGATAAAAGTACCATCAATAACCGATTCCATGGCATAACAGGGGAAGCACTGGGAAATGGTTAGCAGTGAATAAGATGAAGATTATGGATAAAATTTGAGAGTAGAAATGTCTGCATTTGCTGGTCCTTTCAGTGTGGGGCTTAAAGAAAAAGGGAAATCAAGGATTCTGAATCAGATAGGAAACAGATTAAACATTCAAAAGTGATGGACTGTTTCCTATTTACAAAGCTCAGGAAAATTTAAAATGATACCAAAAGGAATCATTAATTTCCTGGAACACTCAACAATAGGAAGCTTTTACCACCTTAGCTCTAAAAGTGAAATAGAGTAATAATTTTCACTTTAAAATAACTCTGGAAGTTATAGAAAGTTCCAAATGAAAGTATGTAATGCCCAAAATGCTCTGGATCTGATAGACAGGGAAATGAAGTAATCTATTACTTCATACAGTTTTTTCCTCTTTTCTTCATCCTCATCCTAGTGGATGAGATACTTTGGCAAAACAGTAGTACATTGATATGTTTATAGGAAAAGTAGTCCATATTAGCAAGAGAAAAGTTCCTTGTAGATGTTCTCAAAAGCCCAAATACACTTCTAGAAAGTACCTTAAATCTCCATTCTTCCCTTCCAGTAGAGGCTTGAAGTTTCAGTATCCTGAAAATTCTCCATTTCTTCTTAATGCAATCTTTGGATTCTATGTGTTAACAACCCAGGCCAAGGTCTTACCAAATCTCTATCTGGCCATGATGTTCTATTTATTTCCCTGATCATTACTCCAACTTCTTCCTTCTCCAAACCTCTCTTTAAAAAGAGGTCTAGGTAAAGAGGCTGCGCTAACCTGAAATTACAGCCTAGGTGGAGATCAATGGATTCCTCAGTATTATGAAAATTATCATATTTTTCAATCCAAGGGTTACAGTAAGAAGACTTTGAAGACCTTTATTTTTCTGATTCTGTTATTTTTAGTTTTTCGTATTTCCCACCTTTCAATTTGTGATTGAACTATTATTCACTAACCTAAATTTAGCTGTAAGTGTATCAATATAGCATCTTAGATATCTCAAAATATTTGAGATTTCCTTGTTTTTATGGCTTATTGTTCATCAAGATAGATCAGTATATTCATATCAGTATAAAACCACATATACATACACACACAGGAATGTACATTGTGTGAGGTGTTAAAAAAATCCAAATGTTGCTGATTTACAAATGTTAGCATCAAATTATACTAATTTCACAGATGAAGAGCTAGATATAGGACAAGACAGAAGGTGGAGAGGAAGAGAGGTAGAAAAAGAAAATCTCTGAGTTAGTATTACTGCCTTCAGAATGAAAATGGCAATAGTAATCCAAATTTGAGCGGGTATACCACATATGAAGCTCCTAGGTTTGTTATTCGGTCATAATACTTAAAACCTTTTTCTTGAGTACTAAGTGTTGTTAACTGTGGAGTCAAAATTTATGGTAGTCTGATTGTAATATGTGTTATATGAATGGTTCTTGAGTTTACCATATTAACACAGTCATACCTGAGAGTGACATACATATATATATTGTCTTAGGCCTTTGCTATAAAACATATTCAAAACAAATAGTTGATAGGCTAGCTACAAAATAAATTGATAGTATCCAGTTCTTTTAAGATAATTTTGAAATTGTTGACTTAATTCTTAGGTTCTTTTATGTTAACACTGATTATATTCATCTGTTTTATCTGCTTTTCTTAGGCTGTCTGACAAGAATATGATGACAATAGACTTAAAAGTTGGACAGTTAAATTGCTTAGAAATTAAAATATTGCTTTTAATTCTGATTATTTGTAAAGATAAACTCATTGCAAAAAGCCTCAGGGTGCATGCCAATTAAGTATTTTTAAGCCATAAAATTAAAAATATCTGCAGCATGGGAATTTTAATTATCAGTTGATGTCTCTTGGTCTGAAAAGTTAAATTTTATAATATGCCCTGAAAGTCATAAAAATGTCTCTATAGAGTAAGTAGACAGGTAGTCAACATCACTTATTGGTTTCTCCTTCTGGGTAGAAGCCGCAGCCATGAACCTGGTGGCTTTAGAATCCTGAAAATGCAGTTTTTAGTTCTTAAACCTTACAGGGAATGGATGTTTGAGAGTCATACAGGAGAACTGCCAGAAATGCAGCATGTTCCTGTACAGACAGGCAAAGTTTTCCTCCCTACTGAATCTTACAAAAAATTTTTTGGCCTGCTTGGATGATACCTGGTACCACAATCCTAGTTATTAACTTATTTTTTAATTATTTGCCAAAAAGATCAGTTGATCAGTTGCTAAAGTGGTATACATTTTAACTGCAAATGTGGATCTGACGCCTTTTATTTTCTCTGGATGGCCTAGCTAGGAGGATTTACATGATGTTTGAGTTAGTTTCCTAACTTGCTTCTCAGAAAGGAGCAGAAGATTCTGAATCTAATTTAAGCAAAAATCAATACAAAAGAGAAATATATAATTGGATGCATACTGCTCACTATATCAAAGGAAGTCTAAAAACCAGGCTTTGGGTTGCAAAAAACCAAGGGAGTTCATCAATCTCAGCTGTAGAACACAGCGCTGCTTTTCAGGCCACTGACATCATAATTAGTTAGTTGTTCATGACCTTCTGTCCTTGTATTAGTCCATGTAGGACTTTAATGCCCAGGGCTATAGTTTGATTAACATGGTTGGTGCACAGGCAGACATTTAATTGGGGCATGGCTTTGGAGCAGGTGCACTGATGCCATTCCCACAGACCCATGTGCAGTGGCAAACTGGTAAACTTTACCAAGCAAAATCAAAGAATGGCTACTAAAATATATTAGAAGAAAAAACTTAGAAATTTAGATAATCTCCAGGTATACCGTTTTCTCAATATTTTATTTCCACGAAAAGCTAAAGTGAGCTATAATATTCCTCTCAAGAAAAAATGTTCCATTTACTATGAGCTGGCAGCCCATGTGGTGCATTTCAGAAGTGTGCTTTATAGGAGTAGAAAAAAAAATAAAAGTACTGATTCCATCCTTGCTTCTGGATAAGCATGGATAATTCTTAATATTAAATTATATTTACAGCATTTTAAGCTGACATTTGTATACTGATTAACCTAAGCCAATGAAGCAGAGACTTAACTTTTTCCTAGGCCTAAAGCTGGACTATATTTCCTAGCCTCAACCTCCTTTGCAGTCAGGTGGGCCATGTGATTCCATTCAGTCGATGCAACTTGAGTCAAAGTGGTGGGAGCCACTTCCAGACTGGCCTGTTTAAATGCACCGTATCTGTTCATCTGTGCTTTTCACTCTCCTGACAACAATGAAGGTAACCCACAGAGAACTTTTGGAAACCACATGTTGAAGAGAGCAGACCTGCCCACCACCAGGATCCTTTAATGACCACAGTGAGCAACAGATAATCCTCTTTTGCCAGCTCCTTCGGTTAATATGTGAACAAGAAACTGAATATTCTTGTGCATAATTTTAGGCCTGTTTGTTTCAGCAGCAATAGTTAACCTACTTAATCATCCTCATACAATTTTACACTGTGAATTTAACTTTTTCCAAACACTGATCTTACTGTCATTATACGTCTAAGAACTTTGTGAGTTCTGAGGCAAACCCCACGGAAGCTAACTGCCAAACAACAGTGTCCAGACAATGCTTCATGAAGGAGGCTTCCTGAATGATGCCCGTACTGGTGAGTGATGTATCACACACAAGAGGAGGGGTCAATTTGTTATGAGCACCTTTTATTTGACAGAGCTCCAGAACCTACTCTCTAGTCAACAGAATCACTCCACTAACATTAGATTTACTTATGTTTCATAAGTAGCATTCATTCATTCATAAGGTAGAATTCAAGAGTAAAGGGGACAGACAGCTACACTGTATCTTGTGAACAAGTAATTCATTCTCTCACCCTTTTGCAAATCCCTTGCCACCCTGCATCATTTTATGCACAAAAGAAAATACCCCCTTAGAAACAGTACTTAGCTAAAATTGCAGTGCAATATTATAAAGACTAAATATACCAATTGTTATATTCCTTCTTCCTTCCTAGGCCCACTTTGTTGATAACAAAATGAGCAGACCACATGTGAAGCCTCAGAGGATGATACAGGAGTTTGCATATGATTTTTTTGAAGAAAAACAGACTAAAATATTACTTATTTTAATATTTAGTATACATTTTATCTGAACAGTTAATTTTACGGGGAGAGAGATTTTGAGGGGAAAAAAATCCCCCTTTTTTCTCTCTCTTATTTTCTCTAGGGTAAGATGATAGTATTTTTAACATCCAAACTAGAGAGAGTGTTTGAGGCAGGAGGCTTCATTTGAATCCCCTGAAGCACAGGACTTGGCTCTGAGCTGAGGACTAGAACCGGATCCCCCAGTAATCAGCAGTGGTTCAGTACAGAGGTGCTTGAGAAAGAGCTGTACCTGCCAGCTCACAGAGAGAGGGTGGGCAGTTAAGAGACTGTCTTCTGCTTGGTCAGAGGCAGAGAAAAAGCTGAGCCTTCTGGTGAGTATCCCTTTGTCCAACCCGACAATTTAATCTGAACACCAAGAGTGTGAAAGGGGCAAATTTTTTAGAAAACTTTCTATGCTTGAGAGTACAAGGAACCACAGAAAGGAACAACAAACAGAACCCAGAGATCAAGTTGCTCACGCTAAAATAGTCATTGGAGTTGGCACACAACAACCTTAACAACATGATAATGTGAGCCCTTGAGGAGCACCAATTAAGTGATTAACATCATGATATTAACATTTTGAGAACTGATTTAAGCATTTGGAAAACTAGGTCATCAGTATTCAGCACAAAGTTAGTAGGTTGGCAAATCATGTGAAATTAATAGCGCAGAACCCACAGGACAAAAAGAGAAGGCATGTAATGGAAACAAAGTTGTAGAACAGCTGCCAGGGATATAATATAAAAAATAATATGTATTTTAGAAAAAGAAAAGGAATAGATGATATAAAAGAAATGATTACATAAATCAAAGAGGACAGAGAAAGAATATAATCCAAAGAAAGATTCAAAAATCTCATTGCATTCAGGCAAGACTAAAAATTGCCTTCACTAGAATAGTGAATATCTTTAATTCCAAGCATACAATATTCCAAGGTTGTCAGTAATTTACAAGTTACTTATAGAAGAAACAGCATTAGATAACAACAGCTTCTCCCTGGTAGAAGTCAGTGGGATGGAGGAAAACAGAAAACAGTATACTCACACAGAAAATTTTTTTTCTTTTAGAGCAAAAGAAAAATATTTTAGGACAAGAAGTTCTTTCATAGAGTTTATTATTCACTAGAGGAATACCGTTGAAAATCAGAAAACGGAAAAATAAATTTTGACACATTTATCTTAGTAGATGTTAATGAAAGCATGCTTGGGTATTTAAATCCACACTGCAGTGCCATGAGTGGATACTTTAGGGGAAAAATCTAATGACCTGTACTAAGATTATGAAAGATAACACCAAGGCACTAGATGGGGGAGATTGGGGTGGAGAAAGGAAGAGTCTTTAAAGGTTCACTGTGAAATGTGGGCTCGAGAGTAGGTCAAAAAACCACAAGCAAACAGAATAGTTAATGGAGATATATATGTAACAAAGTTGCCACTATTTAAGAGTAATGTTAAATGGAAAATAATATTTATTGTTGAGGGGATCCTGGAGTAGGTGACTTTCATTACCATTAAAGATAGAAAATACCATAAAATATAGGCAGGTAGGCTAATTGTAGCAATTACACTTTAAAATCTTCATACTTCAGGATTGGGACTTTTTTTGGCTACCTATTCTATAAAATCACTATGAACAAAGCTAATGGAGGTGATGGAATTCCAGATGAGCTATTTCAAATCTAAAAGATGATGCTGTGAAAGTGCTGCACTCAATATTCCAGCAAATTTGGAAAACTCATCAGTGGCCACAGGACTGGAAACGGTCAGTTTTCATTCCAATCCCAAAGAAAGGCAATGCCAAAGAACGGTGGAACTACTGCACAATTGCACTCATCTCACACGCTAGTAAAGTAATGCTCAAAATTCTCCAAGCCAGGCTTTAGCAATACGTGAACTATGAACTTCCAGATGTTCAAGCTGGTTTAGAAAAGGCAGAACCAGAGATCAAATTGCCAATATCCGCTGAATCGTTGAAAAAGCAAGAGAGTTCCAGAAAACCATCTATTTCTGCTTTATTGACCATGCCAAAGACCTTTGACTGTGTGGATCACAATAAACTGTGGAAAATTCTTCAAGAGATGGGAATACCAGACCACCTGACCTGTCTCTTGAGAAATCTTTGCAGGTCAGGAAGCAACAGTTAGAACTGGACATGGAGCAACAGACTGGTTTCAAGTAGGAAAAGCAGTACGTCAAGGCTGTATATTGTCACTCTGCTTACTTCTATGCAGAGTACATCATGAGAAACGCTGGGCTGGAAGAAGCACAAGCTGGATTCAAGACTTCTGGGAGAAATATCAATAACCTCAGATATGCAGATGACACCACCCTTATGGCAGAAAGTGAAGAAGAACTGAGGAGCCTCTTGATGCAAGTGAAAGAGGAGAATGAAAAAATTGGCTTAAAGCTCAACATTCAGAAAACTAAGATCATGGCATCTTGTCCCATCACTTCATGGCAAATAGTTGGGGAAACAGTGTCAGACTTTATTTTGGGGGGCTCCAAAATCATTGCAGATGGTGATTGCAGCCATGAAATTAAAAGACACTTACTCCTTGGAAGGAAAGTTAGGACCAGCCTAGATAGCATATTGCAAAGCAGAGACATAACTTTGCCAACAAAGGTCCATCTAGTCAGGTCTGTGTGGTTTTTCCAATAGTCATGTATGGATGTGAGAGTTGGACGGTGAAGAAAGCTGATCGCCAAAGAATTGATGCTTTTGAACTGTGGTGTTGGAGAAGACTCTTGAGAGTCCCTTGGACTGCAAGAAGATCCAACCAGTCCATCCGAAAAGAGATCAGTCCTGGGTGTTCATTGGAAGGACTGATGTTGAAGCTGAAACTCCAATACTTTGGCCACCTCATACGAAGGGTTGACTGGTAAAGACCCTGATGCTGGGAAGGATTGGGGGCAGGAGGAGAAGGGGATGACAGAGGATGAGATGGCTGGATGGCATCACCAATTTGATGGCCATGAGTTTGGGTAGACTCTGGGAGTTTATGATGGACATGGAGGCCTGGCGTGCTGCAATTGATGGGGTCACAAAGAGTCGGACACGGACTGAGCGACTGAACTGAATTTATTCTATACAAGTGGAAGTCCAAGAAGGAAAATGCAAAAGTGAGAATTTTTACTTCAGCTGTGTTCGTAGGAACAAATAAAATCTGGGAATATAAATGTCCATGAGGAGGAGGGTGGGGCTAAAATCATTGTGAAATCACCATATTTAAGATTCATATAAAGCTCCTAAAATAAATTATAAACATTTTTACTTAAAGATACATGTCAGATAAAGATATGAACATACTCTTGTTTCAAGGATTAAACAGAGCCCAAAATGTATACAGTTGTGTACTATGAATTTTGCTTTAAAGGGATCTAGACTGACCTAGATAACCACAATGGTGTGATCACTAAATTACAGCCAGACATCTTGGAGTGCAAAGTAAAGTGGGCGTGATGAAGAATCACTTACAAACAAAGCTAGTGGAAGTGATGGAATTCCATCTGAGCTATTTAAGCTCCTAAAAGATGATGCTGTGAAAGTACTGCACTCAATATGCCAATAATTTGGCAAACTCAGCAGTGGCCACAGGACTCGAAAAGGTCAGTTTTCATCCCAATCTCAAAGAAGGGCATTGCCAAAGAATGTTCAAACTACTGCACAATTGCACTCATTTCACATGCTATCAAAGTAATGCTCAAAATTCTCCAAAGTAATGCTCAAAATAGGCTTCAACAGTATGTGGATCAAGAACTTATAGATTTTTAAGCTGGGTTTAGGAAAGGCAGAGGAACCAGAGATCAAACTGCCAACATCCATAGGATCATAGAAAAAGCAAGCGAATTCCAGAAAAACACCTACTTCTACTTCATTGACTGTGCTAAAGCCTTTGACTGCGTGGATCACAACAAACTATGGAAAATTCTTAAGAGATGGGAATACCAGACCATCTTACCTGACTCCTATGAAACCTGTATGCAGGTAAAGAATCGACAATTAGAACTGGACATGGAACAACAGGTTCCAAGTCGGGAAAGGAATACATCAAGGCTGTATATTATCACCCAACTTACTCAACTTCTATACAGAATACATCATGTGAAATGCCAGGCTGGATGAAGCACAAGCTGGAATCAAGATTGCAGGGAGAAATATCAATAACCTCAGATATGCAGATGACACCACCCTTATTGCAGAAAGCAAAAAAGAACTACAGAACCTCTTGATGAAAGTGAAAGAGGAGAGTGAAAAAGCTGCCTTAAAACTCAACATTCAGAAAACCAAGATCATGGCATCCAGTCCCATAACTTCATGGCAAATAGATGGGGAAACAGAAATAATGACAAACTTTTATTTTCTTGGGCTCCAAAATCACTGCAGATGGTGATTGCAACCATGAAATTAAAGATGCTTGCTCCTTGGAAGAAAAGCTGTGGCAAACCTAGACAGCATATTAAAAAGCAGAGATATTGCTTTGCCAACAAAGGTCCATTTAGTCAAAAATGGTTTTTCCAGTGGTCATGTATGGATGTGAGAGTTGGACCATAAAGAAGGCTGAGCACTGAAGATTTGATGCTTTTGAACTGTGGTGTTACAGAAGACTTTTGAGAGTCCCTTGGACTGCAAGGAGATTAAACCAGTCAATCCTAAAGGAAATAGTCCTGAATATTCATTAGAAGCACTGATGCTGAGTCTGAAACTGCAATACTTTGGGCATTGGATGGGAAGAGCTGACTCTGGAAAAGACCCTGATATTGGGAGTGACTGAAGACAGGAAGAGAAGGGGACAGCAGAGGATGAGATGGTTGGATGGCATCACTAACTTAGCAGACTTGAAACTGAGCAAGCTCTGGGAGATGGTGATGGACTGGAAAGCCCAGCATACTGCAGTCCATGAGGTTGAAAAGTCGTACACGACTGAGCTACTGAACAACAACAAGTTCTGGAAGAATGTTTTCCTGGCTTAAAACACATTTCCAGAATTTTCTAAAGCATCATTCTACTGCATTTCTACACAAACTTAGCACTGATAATGTGAAAAAGATATTTTTAGATGGTTTTCCATTATCAGATTTTAAACTCAGTTCTTCCATATTTGTTACTGGTTTGTTAAATGTATGTGTGTGCATGTTTGTTTCAAATTTACACAAAACCACATTTTACTACTATTTGGAGTGAGCTAAATTCATTTATTGGTATTTACTAGAACAGTATTTACCAGGGCTTCTCTGGTGGCTCAGATGTTCAAGAATCTGCCTGGATTGCAGGAGACCTGGACTCAATCCCTGAAAGAACCCCTGCAGAAGGAAACGGCAACCCACTCCAGTATTCTTGCCTGGGGAATTCCATGGGCAGAGGAGCCTGGCAGGCTATGGTCCATGGGGTCACAAAGAGTCAGACATGATTGAGCAACTAACACACACACCAGAACTGAAGAGTGTAGTGTGTTGTATACACAATGTATATATGTATATAAAAGTGCAAAAACAACTAAATATTGTCCTGTGTGTGTTAGTTGCTCAGTCATGTCGAACTTTTTGCAACCCCATGGACTACAGCCCACCAGGAATTCCATGGCCCTTTGTCCATGGAATTCTCCAGGCAAGAATACTAGAGAGGGTAGCCATTCATTTCTCCAGGGATCTTTCTGACGACCCAAGGGTTGAATCCAGGTCTTCTATGTTGTAGTCAGATTCTTTACCGTCTGAGCCACAAGGGAATCCCAGGTATTGTCATAGCAGTGCTAAAAAACTGGATTAGACTCAAAATCAGATAAATTCAAACAACAAAGAATTCCTGAAATTAGCAGGGAATTACCTGATTGTGGTTTTTTCCTTTACTTGTATATTTTTCACCTACTTAAAATTTCCAGGAGGTTAAAAAAGACAGAAATATTATTTGAGGTTAACTAAGTGATCTGGTTTGCAGGTGGATGGATAATTGATTAAAATCTACGTTTCAATTAATAAACTATAATTAAATTCTACATAATTCTACTTTCTATGGGTAAGTGTTAACTCAAGGTAACTATTTCTAATTTTTGATAACAGTGAAGCATGGTTCAACATATTCATTCAAATTGATTGATAAAGCAAATCAGTTTTATGAAGTAATGTACACTAGATTCAGTAAAATTAGTTGTTACAAACTTTTTTCACAGGAAGTATCAGCTTCCTTAAACTCTATTTTACTGTCTCAGATTTTCCCAAAGATCTTTCAGAGTTTCTGTCTTTCTCCTTTTCATTACAGAACTGTTTCATTAGATTTTACAAATGAGTGAGCCAGTGATCAAGTGAACTGAAATAAATGTGATTTGTTTCACTACTTCTCTTTCATTAGGCTAACATGCATTAGATTACTTCTGTTAATCCAAGTGAATAGAATTAAAGAAAGAAAAGACTTCTCTTTTAAAAAACTTGTGAAACTCAAAGTAGATTTGAACCAAACATCTATTATTATTCAAAGCATTGATGCAAATATGAAAGTGATATTTTCCCCCAATGTATTGTAACATATATGGTGAGACCCACTATTTAAACTTCATTTGTTAATGTCTGGATGCATATTTGTAAAAAAGGTCTAAATCAAATCATCTATTAGCAGAAACAATTTTTGCATGTTAACTCAGTTGCTGCAATAAGTGACTATTTTAAGGCAAATGTGAACATGTTTACATATAACTGGGAACAAGTAATCTTTTGAAAGGGCAAAAACTATCAAAGATAATACCTGTTACAAATTTTAAATAAGCTTTAACTCTCCTATTCAGAAACAGAAAACAGTGATCTCAAAATTAATTGAAGAAATTTTATTTTTACAATTTAGTAAAGTTTTTCTGCTTTTCCTGTATTTCCCTAAATATTTTAATATTTGTGAATCATATCTGAAGGGTAGATGATGTGTTTCTAGAACTCTGACTTTTAAATGGATACTCATTGATTTTGTTCATTTTACTTTGAGAGGCCATTATAAATTTCAGTCATAATTTTCTATACATTTATAATGAGATGCATATTTTTAAGTTTATTTCCTTTTCCATTATTGTATCTCCCAAAGTAGTCCATGTTGGCAATTCAGTTTTAGTATAATTTTATTTAAGCCCATGGAATTATATAAAAGCTTTTATAATTGGTATTTATACTATTATAATAGGTTCACTTATCTGATTATAGGGCTGATATTTTTGTTTTTGCTTTACAAAGATAATATCTCACAAATATATATGCAAATTTCAACTTTCTTTTATGAACTGGAAGTAAGCAACTCTACGATGGATACATGGTATTCCATGGCATGGATGTACTTTGATTTATATATTTTATTAATTATACATTTATCTTTGTTCTCTTATGAGCAAACATCCTTAAATAAATGTCCTTACATACTACATTTTTTTCTGAGTCATATGTTTTTAATTTCTTAATTACAAGTATTAATCCTTAGTATTCTTAATTTAATATTGCAAGAAAACATCCAAGATGGCTAATGCATTTTACATTACCCTCTGCCCTAAATGAGCATTCCCTTCTCCTTCAATCCCTGAGAGCAACAGATGTTATAACTAATTTTCACTTTTGCCTTTCTTATGGGTGCTGAATGATGTGTCATTATTCTGTAAATAATGTGTCATCATCAAATAGTCATTCTTTGGCTAACTGTGAGTTTGAATATTTTAGGCATTTATTACCTTTTGATACTGGCTCATCTGTGAATGCTCAGTTAACTTATTTTTTTGGTATTACTTTTTAATTTATCAGATTGTATTAGTTCTGGGATTATTATTCATATTACCCCTTTTTATACCATATACACCGCAATTATTTAAGTAATTTTTGACTACTTACTTTAGTAAGCAAAATGAAGAAACAATGTATTACTGGCACAAAAGCAGAAATACAGATTAAAGGAAGAGAACAGAATGTCCAGAAATAAACCCAGGCACCAAGTCATCTAATCTCTGACAAAGGAGGCAGGAACATGTAATGGAGGAAAGACAGTTTCTTCTGTAAGTGATTCTGGGAAAATTGGACAGCTACATGTAAAAAAAAAGAAATTAGAACACTCCATAACATCATACACAAAAACAGACTCAAAATAGACCAAAGACCTACATGTAAAGCTGGACAGTGTGAAAGTCTTAGAAGGAAACCCGGGCAGAACAATGACATAAACGGCAGCAGTCTTCCTGGACCCACCTCCTAGAGTAATGAAAATGGAAACAAGAATAATAAAATGGTGCCTAGTGAAAGGATTTTATTCAGCAAAGGAAACCATAAACAAAACAAGACAACCCTCAGAATGGGAGCAAATACATGCAAACATTTGTAGCAACATGGCGTAGACTCAGAAAGTGCTGTGCCAAGTGAAGTAAGTCAGAGAAAGACAAAAACCGTGCATCACTTTTGTGTGGAATCTAAAAAACACAACAAACCGGTGAATGTGAGGGAAAAAAAGAGGCAGACTCACACACAAAGAGAACAAACTATCAGTTACCACTGAGGATGGGTAATAAAGGACCTGGAGAACAGGATGTACAAACTATTGGGTGTAAGGCCCAAGGATGTACGGTACAACAGGAGGAATACAAGCCAGCCCTTTGTAATAACTAAATGGAGTGTAATCTTTAAAAATTTTATAAAAATAATAAACATTTATGAACATGAATACACAATACCACTTTAAGTTTGTATGCTCCATGTTAAAATGCAATGTTCAATAAAAATTATACAATTTTTATTTTAAAAAATAGTATTTCACTTACCTCCAAAAACATTTTTCAGAATATGACTTTGAATGGGTTAAGCATTCAGAAAAGTTTATACATTTTTTAATCATGTAATTCAAAGTCAAAAGGTAGTCAGTGAAAGGTAAGTAAAAGGAATGCATCTATAGTATTGCATGCTCAGTCACTTCAGTCCTGTCTGACTCTTTGCAACCCTATGGACTGTATCCCTGCAGACTCCCCTGTCCATGGGATTCTCCACCCAAGAATACTGGAATGGGTTGGCATTCTCTTCTCCAAGGAATCTTCCCAACCCAGGGGTCAAACCCACATCTCTTACATCTCCTGCATTGGCAGGTGAGTTCTTTACCATTAGCGCCACCTGGGAGGCCCTTATTTTTTTTTTTTAAATACTTTTTAAGTATTATTACTTAAAAATGTTTATATTAAATTTTACGACTTAGGCAAATAGACATGTTATAGGAAAAATACTCTGATAAATTTAATAATCATATTGGAAGAAGCAATATGTTCCATTTTAAACTCACGGTAATTAAATTTTCCATTTATCGCTTTGGAATTTTAAACTGTTGAACTTACTATAATTATAGTGAAAAATTGAACAAGATTATATGTACTTTAATAATTGATATCAGTGTATCCTCTGTAACTCTATGGAATGTTGAAGCAATTAGAAGAAAAAGTTCATATTGGGAGCTTCCTGCTTATAAATCTACATAAAAGATAAAATTTCAGGACAGTTAATTTGACCTTGAATACTAATAATGAGAGTATTATTTTATGCTGATTTTACTTACTGGACAAAAACTTTCAACTTCTTAGAAGTTGATGCAGTTTATTTTAGTAGCCTTTAGTGACAGTTTGCTGGAGCCTGAATCTTCCAAGAACACCTACCTCAAATTTTGAGCAGTATTTTATTGATCCAACGTTCAAAATAAGAAACATCATTTAGTAACAAAAGGTATTTCAAAGAACACTATGTTTCTTGATATTTCTAGATGATATATAAATACAGTGATTTATTTGTCACAAAAGAAGGCATCTTAAGCTGACTTAAGAGTCCAGGTGAGTAGAAACATGAAGTGTGGTAGCCACTGTTGGCAAAATTTCTAAAATTATTGATATTATTGTCCTTCATACATCTGGTCAAACAAAACATTTTTTAGACTTGATTAAGATTGAAGACAGGCTTTCCAGGTGGCAATGCAGAAGACTTAAGAGATGTAAGTTCAATCCCTGGATTGAGAAGATCCCCTGGAGCAGAGGGTGGCAACCCACTCCTGTATTCTTGCCTGGAGAATCCCATGGACAAAGGAATCTGACAGGCTTCAGCCCACAGGGTTGCAAAGAGTCAAACACAACTGAAGCAACTTAGCAAGCACGCATGTAGGCACCTACTTAAGACTGAAGAAATAATCATTTTTATAGGGACAAGAAAAGTCCCAATGAGCAGTGGAATCACTAGTAAAATGCAAATACACTGCCTCAATACTCTAAGTTATTATTTTATTCTATTCAAATTTTTATATAGATGTTCACATATATGTGTATAAAGAAATTCATGGTATTCTTGTTTGTAATAGCAAAAAAATTAAATTATACTATATTCATGATATAAAACTTTACACATCTATAATATTAAAGAGAAAAATATGGACATAGAAAAGGTATTAAATGCTTAGGATGTCTGGGTATGTAAGGAAGATGATGAATAGCAGAGAAGCCTTATGTTAATTTTTCTGATTCATGATTTGTATTACTTGGGAATTTAAGGAATGAGTTGGCCACAATTTTATATATATCTGGCTATGAAAATGCAGGCACCTATTTTGTTGATTGTTTTGTTCCCTAATATTAAGAGCTGTAATCTGTATGTTAATGGTATTTTAATGAAGTGTGGAGTATGGATTACTCTGCAGATTTATTCCTTTACCAGAGTCTAAGACACATATCATCATTGTGCTCAGCAAGACCTATGGGTTATAGTGGATCACATTATAAATATAATTTGTGAAAAGTATAGATGTCACAACAATATTAAATGATAGGCACAGACAACAGGATTATGGGTTACAAAGAAAAGGATTACATTTTCCCCTAAACTCAAGGTGACTACAATGCCCACTATGATCTATACTTAGCTCCCATTGCCATTTCATCCATAAGCTTTAGATAAACAGTTTTCTATCCCTCAACACAATATGATCACGTTTTATATCTTTGCCCTAAGTTGCCTATGCTAACATTACAGAAAATCTCCTCCTCCTACTACTTCTTGACACTGAAATTGAGTGTTCTTTTTTCTCTCAACTCTATTCTGATTCTAGGATAGAAATACTTGCCTAGGCAGGATGCTCCCTCTCATTTCACCCTGTGCATACATGCACTGTACTGTAATTAACTGTAAATGATTTAACAGTTATTTAGAGACAGAGATGATCTTCCACTTTATTGCTTCTCAGAAAACGTCACAGTGCCTAATACATAATTTTCATTCATTAAATCAAACAATCAAATCAAGTACATTGAGTGAATAAATGAACATTACTGGTTACCATCTTCTCAATATTCACAACTTTGGTTGTATTTTAGCTACATGGCTAACAGCATAGAAGCCCTTCCTTATTTACTGATACATGAATATATACAAACTCCTCTTTGTCCAGATCAAAAATGTGTTTAAGGAAATTAAAAAAAAACAATTTGTACAAGATCACAGTTTGATGCCAGAGTTAGGTGTTAATTTTAGTACCTTTTAAGTA
Organism: Antilocapra americana; assembly: GCA_007570785.1. Lineage (NCBI taxonomy): Eukaryota > Metazoa > Chordata > Mammalia > Artiodactyla > Antilocapridae > Antilocapra > Antilocapra americana. The sequence continues at coordinate 12,278,871 of ML663008.1, read as the reverse complement.
TTCTACCAAACATTTGCCTTTATTTCTGGTTAGGCTAGACAATCCCATGGATGGAGGAGCCTGGTAGGCTGCAGTCCATGGGGTCGCTAAGAGTTGGGTACGACTGAGCAACTTAACTTTCACTTTTCACTTTCATGCACTCAAGAAGGAAATGGCAACCCACTCCAGTGTTCTTGCCTGGAGAATCCCAGGGACGGGGGAGCCTGGTGGGCTGCTGTCTATGGGGTCGCACAGAGTCAGACACGACTGAAGTGACTTAGCAGCAGCAGCAGTACGAATTTTAAATTTATACAAAATTAGAATAAAACCTTTCCTTTACAATATGCATTATCACAATGGTGTGATCACTCACCTAGAGCCAGGCATCCTGGAATGTGAAGTGGAGCTAGTGGAGGTGATGGAATTCCAGTTGAGCAATTTCAAATCCTAAAAGATGATGCTGTGAAAGTGCTGCACTCAATATTCCAGCAAATTTGGAAAACTCAGCAGTGGCCACAGGACTGGAAAAGGTCAGTTTTTATTCCAATCCCAAAGAAAGGCAATGCCAAAGAATGCTCAAACAACCGCACAATTGCACTCATCTCACACACTAGTAAAGTGATGCTCAAAATTCTCCAAGCCAGGCTTCAGCAATATGTGAACCGTGAACTTCCATATGTTCAAGATGGTTTTAGAAAAGGAAGAGGAACCAGAGATCAAATTGCCAACATCCGCTGGATCATCAAAAAAGCAAGAGAGTTCCAGAAAACCATCTATTTCTGCTTTATTGACTATGCCAAAGCCTTTGACTGTGTGGATCACAATAAACTGTGGAAAATTCTGAAAGAGATGGGAATACCAGACCACCTGACCTGCCTCTTGAGAAACCTGTTATGCAGGTCAGGAAGCAACAGCTAGAACTGTACATGGAACAACAGACTGGTTTCAAATAGGAAAAGGAGTACGTTAAGGCTGTATATTGTCACCCTGCTTATTTAACTTCTATGTAGAGTACATCATGAGAAACACTGGGCTGGAGGAAGCACAAGCTGGAATCAAGACTGCTGGGAGAAATATCAATAACCTCAGATATGCAGATGAAACCACCCTTATGGCAGAAAGTGAAGAGGAACTAAAGAGCCTCTTGACGAAATTGAAAGAGGAGAGTGAAAAAGTTGGCTTAGAGGTCAACATTAAGAAAACTAAGATCATGACATCTGATCCCATCACTTCATGGGAAATAGATGGGGAAACAATGGCTGACTTTATATTTTTGGGCTCCAAAATCACCTCAGATGGTGATTGAAACCATGAAATTAAAAGATGCTTACTCCTTGGAAAAAAAGTTATGACAAACCTACACAGCATATTAAAAAGTAGAGACATTACTTTGCCATCTAGGGTCCATCTAGTTAAGGCTATGTTTTTTCCAGTGGTCAGGTATGGATGTGAGAGTTGGACTATAAAAAAAGCTGAGCACCAAAGAATTGATGCTTTTGAACTGTGGTGTTGGAGAAGACTCTTGAGAGTCTCTTGGCCTGGAAGAAGATCCAACCAGTCCATCCTAAAGGAGATCAGTCCTGAATGTTCATTGGAAGGACTGATGTTGAAGCTGAAACTCCAATACTTTGCCCACCTGATGCAAAGAGTTGACTCATTGGAAAAGACCCTGATGCTGGGAAAGATTGAAGGCAGGAGGAGAAGGGGATAACAGAAGATGAGATGGTTAGATGGCATCACTGACTCAATGGACATGGGTTTGGGTAAACTCCAGGAGCTGGTGATGAACAGGGAGGCCTGGCTTGCTGCTGTTCTTGGGGTTGCAGAGTCAGACACGACTTAGCGACTGAATTGAACATGCATTATATCCAATATAGGTTCTGGTAGCTCTTATAACTGAACTAGTTATTCAGAATCATAAGCTTAATATAAACTATATTCAATGATTTAATTTTTTCCAGAGAAAATTGCACAATTTCAGATATAGTTTCTAGAAAAATGTTAATTTCTAAGAATGTTACAGATAGTATTGCCATGTTAGAAAGCTGGTAATTTTTGAAATTAATAAACCATGATATTGCAATGGCTTAACTATATTTACACTGTGTGTGAGAGAGAGAGAGAGAGAGAGAGAGAGAGTGTGTGTGTACTGTAGATTTTTCTTGTCTAACTTTCCTCTGTATGATGTTTTAGGCACTAGACTCATTTCTTCTAGTGGGTCCTATAAACACTTAATAGTTCCTGTTTTAATTTTCAGAAGTGAGACAAACATAATAATAACAAATCCTACTCATTGCTTTTACTTCATTTACTAATCTTTTCTTCTGCAATATTGTTTTTTATCTCAATATGTTTTTCACCTCAGGCATTATTGTTTTCATGTCAAGAATTCCGATTTGGATATTTTTGGACATCTTACATGGTTCTACTTACATCTTAACATACATGGAGTGCAATTCAATCTAATATTTATTTTAATGTCCATTCCTGATAATTCTAACAGCCCTGTCAGTCTTAACTGTTTGCCTTTTCTCATCATATATTATATTTTCCTATGCCTTTAAGTGCCCAGTAATTTTTTACAGGGTCGCAGTCATTATATTTTGCCTTGTTTGTGTATTTTTGTATTTCTGTTTTGAAGCCTTGTTCTGATATACAGTTAAACTACTTGGAAACAGCTTGAACATTCCAGATCTTGCTTTTCAAGATGCATTAGGCAAGTCAACAACAGCATTTAATCCAGAGCTTATTATTCCCCCATGACCTCAGTAAGACTCTTCCATGTACTCTACTCAGATGCCCTTGACCTATGAGGTCTTCCAACCTGGCAGGTAGGAACAGGCAGTGGCCCTGTGTCATGCCACATACTTTTCATCTAAAGCTTTGGATGGTTCTTCAACCAAAGAGTGTCCCCACAGGCATGTTCTGATGACTCTATGATAAAAACTTGAGTGGAGACCCCGTGCACATCTTGAATACCACTGTTTATGTATGTTATCTTTTTGTTTATTTCAGGCCTAGGACAGTTGTTTTCTCAGCACAGTATATCCGCTCCCTAATGCTCCACTTTTGCTGGTAGCCCAGATAAGACTGAAGTGCTAGAGTATCTGTAGTTGCTAACAAACATCTACATTGGTGATCTATTACAATAATGGATAGGTACCTTGCTGGTTTCTTTTGTCAGGGAAGCTGGCTGAGCTGTGTGATAATATGGATCTGGTGGAAAGAAGGCCATCACCTTATGCCATGTGGTCAATTTCCTGACTGTAGTCAACTCAGCTATTGGAAACAGTGTTTTTAAGAATGTCATCTGTGAGATCCAAATAAGATAATAGCTGTTAAAATATTAGATTTGGTTTAGTCTTTGCTCTACCAGTCTGTCTGTCTTATCTTCTACTTTTTTGGTCCAAAGATGTATAATTTTGCTTCTCTGGTCATTGGCTTTCTCATATGTAAATATGGGAGACTGAATTTTATGATCTGAGATTTCATATTAGTTTTTAAATATTTTACTAATTCTGGCAGTTTTCCAAAGCATCTGGCTGCAATATCTAAAGTAATTCTCCTTTGAAAATGTAGCATTTTTTAAACTTGTCTTTAAATGCTGTATTTAGTATCTATGTCTCCTGCCATTGTGTGTGAATGGACTTACAACCTTCTCAAGCAATAGGATGTGGCAGAAGTTCTACTGTGTAATTTTTAAGGCCAGGTCATTAAAGCCCATGCATATACAGCTCCACGTTATTTGTGGTACCATTTATGCTGTAGCCCTCAGCTGCTTTGTAAGACATTTGACTACCTTGAGGCTAATGACCTGTGAGGACTCCAAGCCACACAGCAGAGTCTTACACAGGTAGTCCTACTGAGGCTTTCAGCAGAGTCAAACCTTTGTATTATTCTAGCCTGGGCACTAAACGTGAATGAAGTTAATTCGAGATGATTTCAGATTTCATATACTCCCAGTTGAGGTTCCAGACACAGTAGGGAGTAAACAGGTTTCACTGGTTTCCTGTCCAAATCCCAGACCCACAGAATTTATGCGAACGAAACTTTATGCCAGAAATTTCTGGGTCTTCTGCTATACAATAGTAATTGGAAGAACAGTTATGAAAGAAATTAGTATTATCACTTTACTGAATTGATACGTTATATAGAGTAAAAGTAAAGTTTCTCCTTTCAACTGAAACCTACAAATTTTTATATAATTAAGATACGCTTATGGATAGCCCTTAAGAGCTTTAAATTGCAAAATTTAAATGTTCACTTTTAAAGTTAGATTAAAAATAATAGCATAGCATAATGAAAGGGAAATAGCTTACAGGCTGTGTAAGCATTTTTTATCCTCATAAAGTTTCAAGACATTATATGACTATTAAATACAATATTGTGTGGAGCTAGAAAGTACAATATACATTGTGGCTATCATGAAAGTTTGGATGGATTACAGCTGGAAACTCCTTATGAAAAACAAAGTGAAATAGGTTATTATTACATGTATTATCTAGGAACTGATAAACAGCTGGTGCTTCATTTAAAAAAAATAACATAGTATAAAAAAACAGGAACCACATCAATGCAATGAGAAACCAGGGAGCATAGTTACTGTAGCAGAGCCAACTGAAGAGAGAGTGATTTTATATCAGGAATTTTTTATTCATCTCTTAGGGGTTTTTGAAATTTGAAAAATGTTTCTCAATAATTTCCCTAGTAACTTTACATGGAAATTGAAATTGAGATGTTTAACTTAATGAATTTCTTTTGTGCATATGACTCACAAAAGTAACAAGTAAATGTAGTCACCTAAAATCTCAGTATGATAATATATGAAGGGCTGAAAAATAAATGGAAACCTCTCATGAAATTGTGTTTATTACCAGATAACACTGACTTTTGCTAAATCGTGTATGTCAGACTTTGAAAGTATCAATACAAAGGAATATTTTTTGAGGCTGTTGGAAACCCCTTATTTGTACACATTTTCACTTTGGCAAGCTTTTTTTTTTTTTATTAGATCGACTATCTTATAAAGTATGAAATGTTTACTAGCTTATTTAGTTTCTGGTATTTCACCTTACTCCAACATGTTAACTTGCAGTCATAGAGTTTCTATTAATTCCACATATACTAACGTATTTAGATCTAAAGTATGCCGTTAGATTTTGAGACATTCACAGGCACAGCTTGTGTCATGCATCTTTTGGATCCCATAGAATAAAAAAAACACTGTATTTTCCACATTTAGGGACTAAAAAATAAGTATTTGAAGGAAGGAAGGAGTATATAAATTCAAAATGTATTATATTATTTTTAACCACATTTTTAGTTGATTACAGTTAATTTACAATGTTATGCTAGTTTCAGCTGTATAGCAAAGTGATTTGATTTATATAGACACACACATATATATTTTATATTCTTTTCTATTATAGGTATTATAAGATATTGAGTATAGTTTCCTGTGCCATACAATAGGTCTTTGTTGTTTATTTCATATAAAGCAGTGTGCATACATTAATCCCAAATGCCTAATTTATGCTCCCCGCCCAAAGCCAGAATTTAGAGAGAAGCCAGAAGAACTTAATTTTCCCTGTATGAGTATATATGCTCCCCAGCATACTTCCCAAAAGAGAGGTTAAATTTATGTTAAATCACTTGTACCTATTCTTTTGATCTCATTTACAATTAAGAAAGATGTCTAACAGTTGTAAACTTGGAAAATAAAATGCCTTAGCATCTAAAGCTTTTGCTTCTTCCTATTGCCAGCCAGTGACTTATGTTAAACTGCAACAAGGTTGAAAGAGAAGTCATAGTATTATTATGTATTATGTATTAGTCATAATACTGTCATTTTAAAAGTTATTTAAAATAACTGAAAAAATACAGTCAGCAAAAATACGTCCTGGAGCTAAGTGTGGTTCAGATCATGAGCTCCTTATTGCAAAATCCAGAATTAAATTGAAGAAAGTAGGAGAGTCAACAGGCCATTCGGATATGACTTTAATCAAATCCTTTAGGATTACACAGTGGTGGTAGATTAATAGATTCAAGAGGTTGGGTCTGGCAGACAGAGTGTATGAAGAACTACGGATGGAGGTTCATAACACTGTATAGGAGTTACTGACCAAAATGATCCCAAAGAAAAAGAAACACGGAAGGCAACATGGCTGCCTGAGAAGGCCTTACAAATCGCCAAGGAGAGAAGAGCAACAAGGGCAAGGGAGCTCCACAGAATAGCAAGGAGATAAGAAAGCTTCCGTAAGTGAACAATGCAAAGAGAGAGGAAAACAGCAAAATGGGAAAGACTAGACATTGCCTGAAGAAAATTGGAGATGTCAAAGGGACATTTCATGAAAGGATGGGCACAATAAAGGACAGAAACAGTAAGAACCTAACAGAAGCAGAGCTTAAAAAGAGGTGGCAAGAATACACAGAAGAATTAAACAAAAAAGGTCTTAATGACCTAGATAACCACAATGGTGTGGTCACTCACCTAGAGTGAGCCATCCTGGAACATGAAGTCAACTGGGTCTTAGGCAGTGTTACTACAACCGACGCGAGTGGAGGTGACGGAATTTCAGCTGAAGTATTTAAAATCCTGAAAGATGATGCTGTTAAAGTGCTGCACTCAGTATATCAGAAAATTTGAAAAACCCAGCAGGGAACAAGGACTGGAACAGGTCAGTTTTCATTCTAAACTTAAAGTACAGTACTAAAGTATGTTCAAGCTACTGTACAAATGCATTCAATTTCACATGCTAGCAAGGTAATGCTCAATATCCCTTAAACAAGGCTTCAACAGTACATGAACCGAGAACTGCCAGATGCACAAGCTAGATTTAGAAAAGGCAGAAGAACCAGAGATCAAATTGCCAAAATTCATTGGATCATAGAAAAAATAAGAAAATTCCAGAAAAAAACATCTACTTCCACTTTACTGACTATGCTAAAGCCTTTGACTATGTGGATCATAACAAAATAGAAAATTCTTAAAGAGATGGGAATACTAGACCACCTTATCTGCCTCCTGAGAAAGCTGTATGCAGGTAAAGAAGCAGCAGTTAGAACCAGATATGGGGCAATGGACTGGTTTCAAACTGGGAAAGGAATACGTCAAGGCTGTATATTGTCACCCTGCTTATTTAACTTCTATGCAGAGTACATCATGCAAAATGCAAAGCTGGATGAAGTTCAAGCCAGAATCAGTATTGCCAGAAGTATCAACAACCTTAGATATGTAGATGATACCACTGTAATGGCTGAAATGAAAGAATAACTAAAAGCCTCTTGATGAGGGTGAAAGAGGAGAGTGAAAAAGTTGGTTTAAAACTCAACATTCCAAAAAATAAGATCATGGCATCCGTTCCCAATACTTCACGGCAAATAGAAGGGGACAAAGTGGAAGCAGTGACAGATTTTATTTTCTTGGGCTCCAAAACCAGTGCAGACAGTGACTGCAGCTATGAAATTAAAAGACACTTGCTCCTTGGAAGAAAAGCTATGACAAACCTAGACAATGTATTAAAAAGCAGAGACATCACTTTTTCGACAAAGGTCCATATGGTCAATGCCATAGTTTTTCCAGGAGTCATGTATGCATGTAAGAGTTGGACCCTAAAGCAGGCTGGGTGTCAAAGAATTGATACGTCCCACTGTGGTGCTGGAGAAGACTCTTGAGAGTCTCTTGGATTGCATGGAGATCCAACCAGTCAATCCTAAAGGAAATCAACACTGAATAGTCATTGGAAGGACTCATGCTGAAGCTGAAGCTCCAATACTTTGAGTATCTGATGTGAAAGTCTCTGATGCTGGAAAATATTGAGGGCAGGAGGAGAAGTGGGTGACAGAGGATGAGATGGCTGTATGGCATCACCGACTCAACAGACATGAGTTTGAGCAAACACTGGGAGACAGTGAAGGACAAGGAAGCCTGCCACGCTGCGGTCCACAGGGCTGCAAAGAGTTGGACACGACTTAGTATCTAAACAACAATCATTAAAAAATAATTAGTATGAATTTTTTGTTTATATGTAGATTGGCCAAATTTAGCATGTAAAATAAGACAAGTCTGAGAGTGCTTTTAGTGATTACACTAGAGGAGAAGTAAAAACAAAGTCTGTGCAGAACCTACCAGGAAACATGTTGTTCTTATGTGGCCCACCCATAAGATCACGAAAATCTGTTACTAAATTTTATAGTACTGCTTTAAATGTACCTAAATTTATTTCAACAAACATTATTGGTCATTAATGTAATTTTCATTTCATGGCATTACAAATGACACTTCAGTAAACATAATTTCCTTATTAGTTATTTGTCCATGTGATTATTTCCTGTGAATAAATTCTTAGTAGACCTTAACACTGACCAAATTCTGCACATGTTGAATGCATTTCATATTTAACCAAAGAGATCTTCAAAAGAGCCATGCCAATTTATCATTCCCAAAGCATATATGAGAAGCCTAACACATACCCATCCTACAGTCTGTGTTATCAGTTTTCTTAAGTATACCAACATGAGAATTTTCATGGCCATTACTTTTCAAACCTTTAATGCTGGATTAAAAATAATTTCCTAATATTTTTGTATCTCCTTATAATTTTTATTGCATTTAGTGCATTCACTTTTAAAATATTTTTTATTAATAGTTGCTTTACAACATTGTGTTATTTTCTGCTGTACAGCAAAGTGAATACACCGTAGGGATACATTTAATCCCTCCTCTTAGGATTTCCTTCCCATTCATGTCATCACAGAGCACTGAGTAGAGTTTCCTGTGCTACACAGTAGGTTCTCATTAGTTGTTTTACACATTGTATTGACATAGTATGCCAATCCCGATCTCCCAATTCATCCTACTCTCCCTTCCACTCCCTGGTGTTGATATATTTGTTTTCTACATCTGTGTCTTTATCTCTACTTTGCAAATAGATTCATCTGTACCATTTTCCTAGACTCTGCATGCGTGCAGGTCAATATCATAAAAACAACCCAATCAAGAAATGTGTGAAGACCTAAAGAGGCATTTCTCCAAAGAAGACATACAGATGGCCACAAGACACATGAAAAGATGCTCAACATCACTGATTATTACAGAAATGAAAATCAAAACTACAATGAGGTATCACCTCACACTGGTCACAATGGCTATTGTCAAAAAATCCATCAACAATAAATGCTAGAGAGGGTGTGGAGAGAAGGGAACCCTCCTATACTATCGGTGGGAATGTGAATTGTACAGCCACTATGGAGAACAGAATGGCAGTTCCTTAAAAAACTAAAATTAAGACTACCATATGACCTGGAAATCCCACTCCTGCATATATACCAATAGAAAACCATTATTCCAAAAGATACATGCACCCCAATGTTTATTGCAGCACCATTTACAGTAGCTAGAACATGGAAGCAACCTAGATGTCCATCAACAGAGGAATAGAAAAAGAAGATGTGGCATATATATAAAATGGAATATCATTCAGACATAAAAAGAACAAAATTGCGCCATTTGAAGAGATGTGGATGGACTTGGCACATTCACTTTTATTTTGCAGTGTTCAATTATTATTAAGAATTTCGGTCTGGGGAAGATTATTTTGAGATTTGTGTGTATGTGTTTAGTATAAGGAAAACAAAGGAGGAGGGACTGAGAAATACCAATGATCGTGGATTAACAGTAATCAGGCAAACAGGTAATCCAATAAAGTTTTGCCATGGTTATTTATCATAAACCTTGGAAAAGTCTGAATCTTCTGGAGCCTTATATAAGAGGGAGTTCTTCAAGCCTACATCTAATAACAACAAAAGCATTTGATCACATTCTTTTAGGAATGTATCAATAAAGAATACAGAAATAGATATACATCTTACTTTGTAAAGGAAATTAGCTATAAAAAGGCAAAATACAGTCAACAATAACTTGACCAAAAACACTATACATGGTATGTTTATTGTGAAGGAAGGTAGACTATGCCACTGCAAAATGTTCCACTTGGGTTTGTGAATTATTTTGAGCTGAAGGTAATCAAGGCCCAGCAGCCTTAGTAAAAGCTTTTTACCTCTCCACCCTTAACTTTTTAAAATAATTCAGAAAGGGGGTCTGAACCTCCTCCCCTACAATTAGCTCTAGTGAAAAAAGTTCTTTCCTTGACTGAAACAAAATTAAGAAAATTTTGTTGATGCAAGAAAATCTGGTTGATGCAAGTTTGGCTATATCCTCTGTCTTAGCACAATTTAGAGTTTTTTGAAGTATTTGCATATGTTTAATGTAAGGAAATTTGGACTCTCTCAATGTCATTTTGTCCTAACACAAGGCCAGTCTTAGCAATGAGAAATATACTGACAACTTTGACGTTCGCATAGAATTCATGTTATAAAACATGAATTATTGGAATGGATTTGTTAAATATCATAATAAATGTAGGAAATAATGACATGTAATCACAACTACAACTACTGTTTATAACAAGATATAAATGAAATTTCAGTGAACTTATTCATTAGTTTTTAATTCTTTTGCTTTCCAGCATGTAACTATACTCTTCACTTACATATTATAAAAGTCCCCTGTAACTTTGACTGTTTCAAATAAAATTTCATAATATATTTCTTCTTCTTCTTCTTTCAATGGAGAGACTAAAGAGCTACATGCCGATTCTGAACTTAAACCCAGCGTGAACCTCTGTTTTCACAGGGGTTGGGAAAAAGAAGCAACAGAAACAGCAGTGTTGGCCTTTGGATTCTGTCTTCCGTCCTCTTTGGCTGTTCCTTGTTTCTCAATTACTGGCAAGCTGACCAGGTGAGTTGCTGGGACCTAATCATCTTCTTCACTGGAATAACGAAAACAACACAAGACTTCCTCTTGGTGGTGGTGGCAGGTCAGCCTATGTTTTTGCTTCAAAGTTTCGATTCCTTTGCCATATTCCTTTATGGTCTATATAAATCCAGGCTTTTATCATCTCTACACATGTTGTTATGGAACATGTGGACTCTTGAAGGAAATGCTGAATTTTTATTTACCCTTTCATTCATTGACAAGTGTCTGTGAGTTTAAAATATAGAAGGATCCTCAACCCACAGGCCATGGACTGGTACCCACCCAGGGGGGAAGTAGTGGGCAAGGGAGCAAAACTTCATCTGCATGTACAGCCCTTCCCATCACTCACATTACAACCTGAGCTCCACCTCCTGTCAGGTCTGTGGCAGCACAGGAGGATGAACTATAGGCCTAAAATCAAGGAGGGATACCCGATATTGCCACAAAATAGAAATAAAGTGCACAATAAATGAAATGTTCTCAAATCATTCTGAAACTATGTCCCCTGCCCCCGTATATGGAAAAACTGTCTTCCACAAAACCAAACCCTGGTGCCAAAAAGGTTGGGCACCACTGATATAAAGTATATTTATTCCTGCAATAATGCATTAAGAATAGAAAACCAGTATCTTACAGTCTAACTGAAGAGACAGTCATTTGATAGCTGTTAAGAGCAAGGACTCTGAATTCAAACTACCTGGGTTGATATAGAAACATTTCCTTTTGACTTAGCAAAAATTATTTCCCACGCCTCACTTTATAACCATAAACTGGTCATAAGTTAGTTCTTATCTCATGTGATCACTGTGAGGATTTAGTCAGATAATACACATTAGGCATTTTAATCATTTGGCACTCCGTAACAGTATCATAAATACGAGTATTGAAAGCTATTAGCTATTTATCAAATAATTATAAACTCATATAATGTTTTTACTATGATTAGGTGTGTAAAGAGACATGCAAGAACATTTGGGGATGTCAAATATGTGAATTTTACCTATTCAAGGTGGCTAGGAAATTCTTCTATAGTATAACTGCTGCTGCTGCTGCTAAGTCGCTTCAGTCGTGTCCAACTCTCTGCGACCCCATAGACAGCAGCCCATCAGGCTCCCCCGTCCCTGAGATTCTCCAGGCAAGAACACTGGAGTGGGTTGCCATTTCCTTCTCCAGTGCATTAAAGTGAAAATGAAGCCACTCAGTCGTGTCCAGCGCTTTGCGACCCCATGGACTGCAGCCCACCAGGCTCCTCCATCCATGGTACTTTCTAGGCAAGAGTACTGGAGTGGGGTGCCATTGCCTTCTCCTCCAGTATAACTGAGCTAATATCAAAAGGATGCCAAAATGCTCGTTAGGAAGAAGGATATAGAAGATTGTCCCAGGAAGAGGATGTGCATAAGCAGTGCTGTGGTGCCCAAGAAGGCCAGAAAGGCTGGCGAGGAGACGGGCATGATGCAACTGGGGTTACAGTGGATAAGTCAACAAGAACATGCTGGGCTTTTTGGTCAGATCAAGATGTTTGAGTCTATCTTGAGAGAAATGAAAGGGCTCTGCAGAGAGGAAATTTACATTTCAAAATATCTTCTTTGTATTGATGGATTCAGGTAGGTCATTTTGTGGGAATTGGCACAACTGCAGCTCAGCAAATTTACCTGTTTTTTAAGTAAAGCTTTACTGGTACCCATACTTGGCTTTGTTTATTTATATGCTTGTTGTCTGTGGCTGCTTTTGTATTATATATAACAGTTGTGACAATGACAATCTGACCAAATAGCTCAATATATTTACTATCTGGCTCTTTACAGAAAAAAGTTCAACATTTTAGTTAAGGTACAATTTTAATGGTACAGGTAAGTTACAATTATTGGGGTTGAGGGGAAAAATAATACAATTTATGTGATATTTAAATGGTAAAGAGTACATGATGAACAGATTGAACCTAGAGGATAATAGTGGCCATGATGTCATAGTTTATTCCTACATTTCAGGCTTACATAATTAGATTGATTATGGAATTAATGTTGGGGACAAGTGGACACTGAAATAGGACCTGTACTATTACATGGGTCAATGTTCAAATATTTAAGCTTCAGAAAAGGAAAAACAGAGAGCTTATACTCCAATTTCCCCATGTGGTGTCTATTGAGAAAAATGATAAAGGTATCATTAGGCCACTAGCCAGCCTGGGTCTTTGTAATATTGTTGACTGACTTTATTTCCATTTATTGTAAAAACCAAAAAGTAGATTGGGGAATAACCACTCCTTTAACTCTATCAATGTTGTCACATTTAAGGTGTTTCTCTTGTGATTATATATAATTGTGGGGCACATTTCTTTGTGTTTTTGTTGAAATGTTTAATCCATTTGTAGTTAATGAAATTATTCCTGTGTTTGGGTTTCAGCATTCTTATTATCCTATTATTTTTCTTTTTGTCTCATCTAATTGTTTTCTTTTCCTACCCCTTTCCAGCCTTATTTTAGGTTAACTGAATATTTTTATATATCCTTTTAATTGCTTTCTAGCGCTATCTCTTTGTACTGTTTACTTAAGCATTTGCTCTAGGGATTACATTGTGCATTATTAACATATGAATCTATTTAGACTTATAGTTGTTCTCTACTTCATGTAAAATATAAGAACCTTAAATGATATAATTTTACTTACTGTTCTTGTCATTTATGATATGCTTGTCATAAATTTTATGTGAATTATTTTCATTATAAATTATAGAATACAATGTAATTATTTTTGCTTCATTTAGCTGGTTTTTACATTTGTTTTTGCAATCTGCATTTTTATTTCATTCTAAAATTCTTTTAAGCATGTCTTATAGATATACTACAGTCAAATTCTCTCAGCTTTATCAATAAAAATTTTATTTTTAGAAGCTGATGAAAGAAATTGAGGAAGATAAAATAAAATGAAAGATATTTTGTAATCATGGAAAATTAATATTGTTAAAATGCCCATACTACCCAAAGTAATCTACAGATTCAATGCAATTCCAATCTAAATTCCAATGATGTTTTTCACAGAAATAGAACAAACTATACCCAAATTTCTATAGCACCACAGAGCTTTGGAATAGCCAAAGCAATCTTGAGAAAGAAACAAAGCTGGAGGCATCACACATCCTGATTTCAAACTGTGTTATAGAACTACTGTAATCAAAACAATATGGTACCAACATAAAAACAGACACATACTATCAGTGAAACAGAATACAGAGCCCAGATATAAACCCACACATATATGGCCAAGTGGCTTGTGAAAAAGGAGCCAAGAATACACAGTGAGGAAAGACAGTCTCTTCAACAACTGGTGTCGTGAAAACTGGATAGCCACGTGCAAAAGATAGAAACAGAACTAGTATCTACAGCATATACAAAACCAACCTCAAAATGGGTTAAAGGCCTAAACATAAGACCTCAAGCCATAAAACACCCAGAAGAAAACACATTATTGGCAATAATTTTGTGGATTTGACCCCAAAAGCAATGGCAACAAAAGCAAAACTCAAGTGGTAATACAACAAATGAAACAGCTCTCCACAACAAATGAACCAAGAAACAAAAATGAAAAAAAGCAACCTATAGAATAGGAGAAAATATCTGCAAACTATGTATCTGATAAGGGATTAATACCCTAAGTATTAAAGAAATCATACAACTCAGTTTAAAAAGTTAAAAATAGCCAAAGGATCTGAAGGGACATAGTTTCAGAGAAGACATACAGAGGCCAACAAGTACAATCCTGAGGGAAATGCAAATCACCTTACATGTGTTAGAATTTTTGTTGTTGTTCAGTCACTCAGTTGTGTCTAACTCTTTGCAACCCTATGGATTGTAGCACGCCACGCTTCCCTGTCCTTCACCATTTCCTGGAGCTGTTAGAGTGGTAGTCATCAAATAGGACAGTGAGGATTTGGAGAAGAGGAAACCCTCACGCCCTGTTGGTGGGAACATTAACTGGTACAGCCACTATAGAAAACAGTATGGTGGTTGCTCATAAAAGTGAAAACAGAACTACTGTACAATCAAACAATTCCACTTCTAAGTTATCTGAAGAAAATGATATCAGTATCTCAAAAAGATACCTGTGCCCATGTTTACTGCAGCATTATTTATGATAAATATCCATGGATATATAAATGGATAAAAAAATGTGGCATACACACACACACATGTATATATATACAAGTTAAATATTATTCAGCCACAAGAAAAATAATGAAGTCCCTTCATTTACCATAAAATGAATGGCCATTGAGGCTGTTACTCTTAGGAAAGTAAATCAAAGAACACGAAATACGTTATGATTTCACTTACAAGTAGAACAAGAAACCTCATAGATACAAAGAACAGGTTGGTGATTTCCAGAGGTGAGTAAAATGCATAATGGTAGTAAAAAAGTACAAAATTCATGTTATTAAGGAAAATAAACCCTGGAGATATAAATGTATAGCATGGTGATTAAAGTTAACAGTACTGTATTAGATATTTGAAAGTTGCTGAGAGAGGAAGTAGTCATGTATGGATGTGAGAGTTGGACTATAAAGAAAGCTGAGCGCCGAAGAATTGATGCTTTTGAGCTGTGGTGTTGGAGAAGACTCTTGAGAGTCCCTTGGCCTGCAAGAAGATCCAACCAGTCCATCCTAAGGGAGATCAGTCCTGGGTGTTCATTGGGAGGACTGATGTTGAAGCTGAAACTCCAATACTTTGGCCACCTGATGCAAAGAGCTGACTCACTGGAAAAGACTCTAATGCTGGGAAGGATTGGGGGCAAGAGGAGAAGAGGAGGACAGAATGAGACGGCTGGATGGTATCACCGACTCGATGGACATGGGTTTGGGTAAACTCCAGGAGTTGGTGATGGACAGCGAGGCCTGGAGTGCTGTGATTGTTGGGGTCGCAAAAAGTCGGACACAATTGAGCGACTGAACTGAACTGAGAGAGGAAGGCTACAATCCATGGGGTCGCAAAAGAGTTGGACATGACTCAGTGACTGAACAGCAACAAGAAAGTAAATCTTAAAAGCCATCACAAGAAAAAATAATGTGCAATACTGTGGTGGTGGCGGTGGTTTAGTCGCTAAGTTGTGTCTAGCTCTTGCAACCTTATGAACTATAGCTTATCAGGCTCCTCTGTCCATGAGATTTCCCAAGCAAGAATACTGGATTGGGTGGCTTCTCCAGGGGATCTTCCTGACCCAGGGATCAAACCCAGGTCTCCTGCATTGCAGGCAGTCTCCTGCATTGTGGGTAGATTCTTTACTGAGCCACCAGGCAAGCTTGCAACACTGTTAACTAAATTTATTTCTTTACTTATTATTGTTAACTAAATTTATTATAACTTCACAATATACACATATATTAAATCATTACTTGTACACCTAAATCTAATGTGGTTATATATCAGTTATATCTCAAAATAATAATTTTTTTTTTACTAATTTTGGAATGATATTTTCACTGTATAGAAAATCCTGGTTTACAAGTTGTTTTTCTTTTAAGCATATTAAATATATAATTGCACTGTTTTTGGCCTTTGTTTCTGAAGAGAATGTCTGCCTTTATTGATATTTTTCTTCTGCTAAATATCATTTTTGTCTTATTTCAAGATGTTTTTTATTTGATTTTCATCAATTTGGTCTGCATTGATGTGCTTTTTTATTTTTTTTAGGGTTACCTTTTTAAAAAAAATAATTAATTTTTTTCTTCACATTATCATGCTGGTGTGCTTTTTTAAAAAATGCTTTTCAACTTTCCTTGGTTTTCTTGCTTTTTTAAATTGGTGTTTTTTAACCAAATTCATCAAACCTTAGAAATAGTTATTCAAATATTATTTCATCTTATTCTCTTTTCTGTTTTTGGGGAAAAGGCAGTTACTTATGTTAGTGTGTTTGATGTTTAATCAGAAGTCATTGCAGTGTGTTCTTTTTACCCAAAATTTTTCTCTATTCTTTCATTTTTGAAGACCGTCTTGAACTGAATAAGGTCTATATTTACTCACCATTTAGTCTACTCTGTTCATTTTTCATTATGACTATCTAGTAAATTTTTCATTTCACATGTTATACTTTTTATTTCTATAAATTCAAATCTTTCAGTTTCTATTTCTCTAATGAGATAGAGAATATCTACTCATTCATTTTTATCATTTATGTTCTTTAACATATTCAATATATGGAATCAATATGGCATAGTAGGACTTGGAACTCACTTCTTCCCACAAATATATCAAGAATATATCTACAACTGGAACAACCCTCATGGAACACTAGCAGAAGACCTCAAATACCTGAAAGGACAAGAAATTTCTAAACATAACAATGTAGGATGAAAGAAAATTCTTTTCAAAAATAGAGAAGAGGAGGCAAAACAAGTCCTTCACCCCTGGGAAGGAGCTGAAGAAAGGAGAGTTTCTGCACCCTGGGAAGGCCCTCACTGGTAGGGAGATCAGCTGGGACAGAGAAAGAGCTTCAGAGTCTCAGAGAAGAGCACAACTGGTTGGTGGCAGGCAGAACAGAATGAGACCTAAAGAGAAGGCCTGTGCCACTGCCCTGGGCACCCCAGCCTGAAATGTGCATCTGCCGGTACAAGCAGGAGCTGTTTGCTGGAATGCAGGTTTAGAGAACAGACTCTTGAAGAGAGGTCAGCTGTGGCTACACAAAGACAGCCTTAAGGGGCTGGAGGGTGGGGCAGCACAAATGGGAGCATTCTCAGAAGCCTAAGTCACCACAGAAGTGAAGCACCCTTGTTAAGTGGTATGAAAAGGAGGAGTGGGAAACTAAGATGGCGGAGGAATAGGACGGGGAGAACACTCTCTCCCCAATAAATATACCAAAAGAACTTTTAAAGGCCGAGCAAACTCCAAAAAACAGGAACTGAATGCTGGCAGAGGACATCGGGCATCTGGAGAGGCGACCCAGTGCCGACGTGAGGAGGTAGGACAA